>CM075979.1:2668850-2728850 GCA_038087875.1 Malacoraja senta
CTGCTAATCAGAAGAAAGGTCGGGACTTTATTGCCCAAAATTTATGTCGCAGTATACATTTCTTCACCACAATTTACTGATGGGAAAACTTAGAGAGGTTGCAGTGGATGGCTGTGGAGTAACAAGCACTCTGTGGAGTAAAACATGACATACAGTCACAGGGAGAATTACAAAAACTTTAATAAACACTTGAGATAGTAAAGCCCCTGTCCCACTTTCACGACCTAATTCACGACCTCTGTCGAGTTTGCCCTGTAAGCATGCAGGTACAGCAGGCAGTGAAGAAAGCGAATGGCATGTTGGCCTTCATAACAAGAGGAGTCGAATATAGGAGCAAAGAGGTCCTTCTGCAGTTGTACAGAGACCTAGTGAGACCACACCTGGAGTATTGTGTGCAGTTTTGGTCCCCTAATTTGAGGAAGGATATTCTTGCTATTGAGGGAGTGCAGCGTAGGTTTCCAAGGTTAATTCCTGGGATGGCGGGACTGTCATATGCTGAGAGAATGGAGCGGCTGGGCTTGTACACTCTGGAATTTAGGATGAGAGGGGATCTCAAAGGGTTTGGACACGCTAGAGGCAGGAAACATGTTAGATACATAGATACATAGAAAATAGGTGCAGGAGTAGGCCATTCGGCCCTTCGAGCCTGCACCGCCATTCAATATGATCATGGCTGATCATCCAACTCAGTATCCCGTACCTGCCTTCTCTCCATACCCCCTGATCCCTTTAGCCACAAGGGCCACATCTAACTCCCTCTTAAATATAGCCAATGAACTGGCCTCAACTACCCTCTGTGGCAGAGAGTTCCAGAGATTCACCACACTCTGTGTGAAAAAGTTTTTTCTCATCTCGGTCTTAAAGGATTTCCCCCTTATCCTTAAGCTGTGACCCTTTGTCCTGGACTTCCCCAACATCGGGAACAATCTTCCTGCATCTAGCCTGTCCAACCCCATAAGAATTTTGTACGTTTCTATAAGATCCCCTCTCAATCTCCTAAATTCTAGCGAGTATAAGCCAAGTGTATCCAGTCTTTCTTCATATGAAAGTCCTGACATCCCAGGAATCAGTCTGGTGAACCTTCTCTGCACTCCCTCTATGGCTATAATGTCCTTCCTCAGATTTGGAGACCAAAACTGTACGCAATACTCCAGGTGTGGTCTCACCAAGACCCTGTACAACTGCAGTAGAACCTCCCTGCTCCTATACTCAAATCCTTTTGCTATGAAAGCTAACATACCATTCGGTTTCTTCACTGCCTGCTGCACCTGCATGCCTACTTTCAATGACTGGTGTACCATGACACCCAGGTCTCGCTGCATCTCCCCTTTTCCTAATCGGCCACCATTTCCTGTTTTTGCCACCAAAGTGGATAACCTCACATTTATCCACATTATACTGCATCTGCCAAACATTTGCCCACTCACCCAGCCTATCCAAGTCACCCTGCAGTCTCCTAGCATCCTCCTCACAGCTAACACTGCCCCCCAGCTTAGTGTCATCTGCAAACTTGGAGATGTTGCTTTCAATTCCCTCATCCAGATCATTAATATAAATTGTAAATAGCTGGGGTCCCCAGCACTGAGCCTTGCGGTACCCCACTAGTCACTGCCTGCCATTGTGAAAAGGACCCGTTTACTCCTTCTCTTTGCTTCCTGTTTGCCAGCCAGTTCTCTATCCACATCAATACTGAACCCCCAATACAGTGTGCTTTAAGTTTGTGTACTAATCTCTTATGTGGGACCTTGTCGAATGCCTTCTGAAAGTCAAGATACAACACATCCACTGGTTCTCCCCTATCCACTCTACTAGTTACATCCTCGAAAAATTCTATAAGATTCGTCAGACATGATTTACCTTTCGTAAATCCATGCTGACTTTGTCCAATGATTTCACCACTTTCCAAATGTGCTGCTATCCCATCTTTAATAACTGACTCTAGCAGTTTCCCCACTACCGATGTTAGACTAACTGGTCTGTAATTCCCCGTTTTCTCTCTCCCTCCCTTTTTAAAAAGTGGGGTTACGTTTGCTACCCTGCAATCCTCAGGAACTACTCCAGAATCTAAAGAGTTTTGAAAAATTATCACTAATGCATCCACTATTTCTGGAGCTACTTCCTTAAGTACTCTGGGATGCAGCCTATCTGGCCCTGGTGATTTATCGGCCTTTAATCCATTCAATTTACCCAACATTTCCCGATGTTGGGGGAGTCCAGAACCAGGGGCCACAGTTTAAGAATAAGGAGTAAGCCATTTAGAACGGAGACGAGGAAACACTTTTTCTCACAGGGAGTTGTGAGTCTGTGGAATTCTCTGCCTCAGGGGGCGGTGGTGGCCGGTTCTCTGGTTGCTTTCAAGAGAGAGCTAGATTGGGCTCTTAAAAATAGCGGAGTCAGGGGAAATGGGGAGAAGGCAGGAACGGGGTACTGATTGGGGATGATCAGCCATGATCACGTTAAATGGCGGTGCTGGCTCGAAGGGCCGAATGGCCTACTCCTGCACATATTATCTATTGTCTATTGACTCCAACTCGCAGCATGGTTGTCACGAGGTCGTAGGAGGTCGTGGGCAGGTCGTAGCAGGCCATGATGCTAGTCGTAGGTACTCGTGGCATCAAGTAGGTCGGGGCGTTTTTCTAGCATGATGGAAAATGTCCACGAGTAAAAAAGGTCGTGAATTAGGTCGTGAAAGTGGGACAGGCCCTTGAGTACGAGCTAGGACCCAGAATTTGAGAAGATTAAAGGTATAGGTTGGAGGAGATGTGAGGGACATTTGAAAATAAGTTTAGTTTAGTCCTATGGTAGACAAAAATGCTAGGGTAACTCAGCGGGTGAGGCAGCATCTATGGAGCGAAGGAAATAGGCAACGTTTCGGGTCGAGACCCTTCTTTAGTTTAGTTTATTGTCACGTGTACCGAGGTACAGTGAATAATACTAAACCTAAACCGAATTTACTTCCGACTGAAAGGTTGACAGTTAACAAAAATTCTCAAACGACATAGAAAGCAGTGGGATAATGGGCAGAGGGCTCGGAGTGAATACAGTAGAGAATTGAGATTAATTTTGGATTGCTTGATGAAAGAGTTGGCACCAACATGATAGGCTGAAAGGCTTGATTTGTGCTATAAATCTCTATCATCCTAAGAAGAAAGTGCATAGAAAATGAGTGCAGTGTGTTTGATGTGAGAAATATTAAAGGGGAATCTATTTGGCTTACCGCCCACTGTCTGTGTACTGAATGGGTGTTCTGAATATTGGATAAGTGTGCAGGAAGGAACTGCAGATGCTGGTTTAAACTGGAGATAGACACATAGAGGTGGAGTAACTCAGCGGGACACGCAGCATGGATAAGTCTGCATGGTACTCGACAGTGTGTATATTACTCTACAGTGTTTCCCTACAGTGTGTATATTACTCTAATGTCCGCATGTTTCCCTACAGTGTGTATATTACTCTACTGTCCGCATGTTACTCTACAGGCATGCATTGCAGGCTCCCCGAGTCTTCCCATCGTTACACAGTGGTGAACAAATGTACGGGACACACTGCGGTAGGCGCAGCGGTAGAGTTGCTGCCTTACAGCGCTTGCAGCGCCAGAGATCCCGGTCGATCCCAACTGCGGGTGCTGTCTGTACGGAGTCTGTACGTTCTCCCCGTGACCTGCGTTTGTTTTCTCCGAGATCTTCGGTTTCCTCCCACACTCCAAAGACGTACAGGTTTGTAGGTTAATTGAAGATAGACACAAAATGCTGGAGTAACTCAGCGGGACAGGCAGCATCCCTGGAGAGAAGGAATGGGTGACGTTTTGGGTCGAGACCCTTCTTTGGGGTAATTGTCTTGGTGTATGTGAAAATTGTCCCTGGTGTGTGTGGGGTAGTGTTAATAAGCGGGGATCGCGGATCGGCGCGGACTCGGTGGGTCGAAGGGCCTGGTTCCGCGCTGTATCTCTAAACTAAACATAAATTTGGAAAATAATGTCCCTAACTTTTCTCCGATGGGCAGCTGCAAGAGGCCGAGCTCGCAGACCTGCAGCGGTACGGAGCGATGGAGGAAACTGACAACATCGCCAGGCCAGGCCGACCCCAGCAACTCCCGCCCCATGCCGTCACTATGACAACGGGCCTACGCAGCCAAGTTAAGACCCTACACATTTAACAACTTTGGACGAAGCGTACAAGATGGCAGCGGAAACATGGCGACATACAAAGTGCGGTGGGTGTATTGAACAAGCTGCCAGAGGACGTGGTTGAGGCTGAGACTATCCCGATGTTGAAGAAACACTTAGACAGGTACATGGGTAGGACAGGTTTGGAGGGATATGGACCAAGCTGGCCATCCGCGAGTCACGGTGCCAGGCAGAAGAGGGCTTTGCCCGAGCCAGATGCTTGCCTCTTTATCAGGGTTATGTCCACGCCCGGGTGGTGTTAGAGACGGATGTAGTTGTATAGCAGTTATTTAGTTTATTTGTAACATACTGTAGTTGCTTGGAAATTCATGCCCCTGTCCCACTTAGGCGATTTTTTAAGCGACTACAGGCGATTAGACTGTCGCCACATGGGCGCCCTGGTGTCGCCTGTATGGTCGTGAGTCGTCTCCTCAGTCGCCCAAAGAGTCGTAGCGTTTTTCTGGATTTTGAAATGTTCAAAACTTTTCGGTGCCATTCGGCGAGTGGGTTTGACACCAACGAGCGCAGCTTGACTTCTCCTGACGTGGGTGCTGACGTAGGTTGTCGCCGGTGATGACCGGTGAATTACATTGGCGACTACCTACGTCAACCGGCGACAGGTAGCGGCAACTGAATGGTCGTACCTTGTGGTAGCTGGTGGACGTAGGTTGTCGTAGGTCGTGGTCGTAGGTGGACGTCCCAATGGGTCGTCGGTTGTCGGTAGCTTGCCGTAGCTTGACATCGACTAGGTGGTAGGTTGTTGTAGACATTGGCGTAGGGGGAGGGTCCAGTCAACGGTTTTTTGACGACCTGCTACGACTGTGACAGTCGCCGGCAGTCGCCGAAAAAAATTGCCTAAGTGGGACAGGCCCATCTGAATAATTTGGTGATTTGGTAATATGGTGGTGGGTGTGTCACCATGGTTTTGTTTTGTACCGCGATCCTAGTTAAATAAATTATTTTTGATACTTGCACTCTTACATTCATCTCCTCCCGCCTTGACTACTGCAACTCCCTATACACTGGCATCAGCCAATCATCCCTGTCCCGCCTGCAATTGGTTCAAAACGCCGCAGCGAGACTTCTGACGGGCACCCGAAAAAGGGACCACGTCACCCCGATCCTGGCCTCTCTCCACTGGCTCCCAGTACGGTACAGAATCAACTTCAAGCTCCTCTTATTCATTTATAAAGCCCTTAACGGCTTGCCCCCCCCCCCCCCCATATCAAAAATCTTCTAACCCACCACTCTACCTCCAGGTCCCTCAGGTCGGCCGACTTGGGGCTACTGACTATCCCGCGGTCCAGGTTTAAGCTCAGGGGCGACCGCGCTTTTGCGGTTGCAGCACCCAGACTGTGGAACAGCATCCCTCTCCTCATCAGAACTGCCCCCTCCATCGACTCCTTTAAGTCGAGGCTCAAAACCTATTTCTACTCCCTAGCGTTTTTGAGGCCCTCTGAGGGGCGCTGTAAACAGTTTATGTGTGTATTGTTAAGTCTGTGTACCATTGTATGTGGCACATTAGTACCAGCGCTGATGTACAGCACTTTGGTCAACGGGAGTTGTTTTTAAATGTTCTATACAAATAAAATGGATTGACTGACTGATTGATGTGTATGGTTTTACTGAACTGCTTGCAGTGAGGGATTTTCACTGTACCTAGATACATGTTAATAGCAAAGTAGCATTAAACCAGTGGGTAAGTGGATGATATCTCTTGTGTCTATTTGAGATTCTTTATTTCTAATGAAGTCTGCTTCAGAGTTATACATATCACAGATGTGTCTTCAAATAAAATGGGTCTCGTTTACTCAAGGACACTTCACTATCTATCTCTGGAGTTTCCTACAAAACATTATTCCCAGCCTTGAGAGCTGATCGTTACGTGGCAACTTTGCAAAAGGGGAAACAAGGAACTGCAGATGCTGGTTTAGAAAAAAGACACAAAGTGCTGGAGTATCTCAGTTGGACAGGCGGCATCTTTGGAGAGCGTGGATGGGTGATGTTTCGGGTCGAGACTCTTCTTCAGACCCGGAGAAGGGGTCCCAATCCAAAACACCATCTAACCATGTTCTCCAGAGATAGGAGCCATAGTGTCATAGAGTGATAGAAACATAGAAACATAGAAATTAGGTGCAGGAGTAGGCCATTCGGCCCTTCGAGCCAGCACCGCCATTCAATATGATCATGGCTGATCATCCAACTCAGTATCCCGTACCTGCCTTCTCTCCATACCCTCTGATCCCTTTAGCCACAAGGGCCACATCTAACTCCCTCTTAAATATAGCCAATGAACTGGCCTCGACTACCCTCTGTGGCAGAGAGTTCCAGAGATTCACCACTCTCTGTGTGAAAAAAGTTCTTCTCATCTCGGTTTTAAAGGATTTCCCCCTTATCCTTAAGCTGTGACCCCTTGTCCTGGACTTCCCCAACATCGGGAGCAATCTTCCTGCATCTAGCCTGTCCAACCCCTTAAGAATTTTGTAAGTTTCTTGTAAGTTTTCTTGTAAGTTGCAATGTTCTGAAAAGTCTTTCCTGACATAGGTTCAAAATCATACACTGATATCAGTTAGTAAGTGATACAGTGTGGAAACAGGCCCTTCGGCCCAACTTGCCCACACTGGCCAACGTGTCCCGGCTACACTAGTCCCACCTGCCTGCGTTTGGCCCATATCCCTCCAAACCTGTTCTATCCATGTAACTGTCTAACTGTTTCATAAACGTTGGGATAGTCCCAGCCTCAACGACCTCCCCTGCAGCTTGTTCCATACACCCACCACCTGACCCGCTGAGTTACTCAAGCACTTTAAAGAGCTGATGGCTCTACATTCACAATTATTGTTCGTATTGTTCAATAACACACAGAACGCATGTTAAACGCATTGACTCTTCAGTGACAAAGACTAGAATAACCGGTCATGGCCGCCCTACAGGCCTGGAATTAGAGACCAGGGATTGCTTCCGTAGCGAATTCCCAATCAGAGTGAGTGCAAATAATCTAATAGCAATTTAGCAATGTTCTGAAAAGTCTTTCCTGACATATGGTTCAAAATCATACACTGATATCAGTTAGTAATAGGGCTCTTAACGATAGCGGAGTCAGGGGATATGGGGAGAAGGCAGGAACGGGGTACTGATTGTGGATGATCAGCCATGGTCACATTGAATGGCTTGAAAGGCCGAATGGCCTACTCCTGCTCTTATTGTCTATTGTCTATTATAATCTGTCTGAATGTTTACCATTCTAATTAAGAAGGGCAGCACGGTGGCACAGCGGTAGAGTTGCTGCCTCAGCGCCAGAGACACAGGTTCGATCCTGATCCCGACCTGTACTGAATATGTACCCTCTCCCTGTGACCCTCGTGGGTTTCCTCCGGGCGCTCTGGTTTCCGCTCACATTCCAAAGACGTGCAGGTTTGAAGGTTGATTGGCTTCTGTAGATTCCCCTCAGTGCGTGGGAGAAAACTAGTGTGTACGGGTGATCACAGTTTTAGATTGTCCCTAGCGTGTGCCGGATAGTGTAAGTGTGCGGGGATCGCTGGTCGGAGCGGACTCGGTGGGCCGAAGGGCCTGTTTCCGCCCTGTATCTATGAAACAAACTAAAAGATTTCAGTCTGAAGAAGGGGCTCGGCCCGAAACGTCACCTATTCCATCGCTCCATGGACGCTGCCTGTCCCGCTGAGTTTCTCCAGCATTTTTGTCTACCTTTAAAAGATTTCCTCAGTTTGTGAAGATGTACAAGAAGCAGATGCATTTGACTGAGGTAGGCAGCTGTTCTTACGCACTGCTGTCTGAAGCTGCCGCTCAGGTCTTGGGGAATAAGTTGTCTTTTGTTCCTGAAGGTGACTTAATGGAAATGTTAGTGCTTCTGCCTCCTGTGAAGGTTTGAAGAGTAAAGTCTGCAACCCAGCTGCCTAATTGGAATTCAGCCATCCTTCGGTAATCTAACTTTATATAGCCGTAGAGAAAACTGAAGGGGAGGGGTGGGGGGTGAATGCAGAGATGCCAACGAGCTCTGGTGCATCAGAAGATGACATTTAATGTTCCCTGCTGAACATTCGGGGGAAACAGATGTCCCGTGAATTGTTCGGAGAACATCAATTGTGGAAAGCATCCTTCACATGGGGTTGGGAAGAAACCTACAGTCCGTTGCTGGCAGTTAGTGACTTCCACTTAAGGGAGAAGCATCCTGATGTAAAGGGCAAAGCAGTGATGAACATACTAGTGCCCGGTAGTCCCAGGGTGGCACGGTGACGCAGCGGTAGAGTTGCTGCCTCACAGCGCCAGAGACCCCGGTTCGATCCTGACTGCGAGTGGTGTCAATAGACAATAGACAATAGACGATAGGTGCAGGAGTAGGCCATTCGGCCCTTCGAGCCAGCACCGCCATTCAATGTGATCATGGCTGATCATCCCCAATCAGTACCCCGTTCCTGCCTTCTCCCCATATTCCTTAACTCCGCTATCCCTAAGAGCTCTATCTAACCCTCTCTTGAAAGCAACCAGTGAACCGGCCTCCACCGCCCTCTGAGGCAGATAATTCCACACACTTACAACTCTCTGTGTGGAGTTTGTACGTTCTCCCTGTGATTGTATCTATATATATAGGTGTATTTGTGAGCAAGTGTATATATACACACTGAACTTTATTTACTACATTTATTATATTGTGTACAGTGTATTATGTTTACATATTCTGCTGTGCTGCAGCAGGTAAGAGTTTCATTGTTCTATCTGGGACACATGACAATAAAACACTCTGGACCCTGGACCTGCGTGGGTTTTCTCCGGGTGCTCGGGTTTCCCTCCCACACTCCAAAGATGTACAGGTTTGTAGGTGATTTGGCTTGGTATCATTGTAAATTGTCCCTGGTGTGTGCAGGATAGCGTTGGTGTGCAGGGATCGCTGGTCGGCACGGACTCGGAGGGCCGAAGGTCCTGTTTCTGCGCTGTATCTTAATCCAAACTGAACTTGAAAGACTGTTAAGCGGCCACGGTGGGAAATAAGTACTACCTGCCTGTCCGCAATGCATGCAAGTATAAAGCAGAAGGCTGACTCCCTTGACCGTAGACACAAGGAACTGCAGTTGCTGGTTTAACAAAAAAAGACACAAAGTGCTGGAGTAGCTCAGCGGGTCAGGCAGCATCTGTGGAGAACATGGATAGGTGACGTTTCACAGAGTGCTGGAGTAACTCAGCGGATCAGGCAGCATCTGTAGAGCGAAGGAAATGGGCAACCTTTCGGGCCGAAACCCTGAAGGAAATAGGCAACGTTTCGGGCCGAAACCCGGAAGGGTTTCGGGCCGAAACGTTGCCTATTTCCTTCGCTCCATAGATGCTGCCGGAACATGGATAGGTGACGTTTCACAGAGTGCTGGAGTAACTCAGCGGGTCAGGCAGCATCTGTGGAGAACATGGATAGGTGACGTTTCACAGAGTGCTGGAGTAACTCAGGCGGGTCAGGCAGCATCTCTGGAGAACATGGATAGGTGACGTTTCACAGAATGCTGGAGTAACTCAGCGGGTCAGGCAGCATCTGTGGAGAACATGGATAGGTGATGTAAAATCTAAAATTTTATAAAACATATAAAATTATAAAAGGACTGGACAAGCTAGATGCAGGAAAAATGTTCCCAATGTTGGGCGAGTCCAGAACCAGGAGCCACAGTCTTAGAATAAAGGGGAGGTCATTTAAGACTGAGGTGAGAAAAATACTTTTTCACCCAGAGAGTTGTGAATTTATGGAATTCCCTGCCACAGAGGGCAGTGGAGGCCAAGTCACTGGATGGATTTAAGAGAGAGTTAGATAGAGCTCTAGGGGCTAGTGGAGTCAAGGGATATGGGGAGAAGGCAGGCACGGGTTATTGATAGGGGACGATCAGCCATGATTACAATGAATGGCGGTGCTCGCTCGAAGGGCCGAATGGCCTCCTCCTGCACCTATTTTCTATGTCTCTATGTTTCTGGTAAAGACTGAGAGGTGGAGGCGGGCCACAGCCTGGTAAGTGATAGGTGGATACAGGTGAAGGATGACATTTCAGGTCAGGACCTTCAGTCTGAAGAAGGGTTTCGGCCCGAAACGTTGCCTATCTCCTTCGCTCCATAGATGCTGCTGCACCCCCTTAGTTTCTCCAGCGTTTTTGTGTACCAGGACCTTTCTTCAGACTGATTGTAGTAGACTTTAGACATTCACCGCGCTGGTGCGTGCTGTCCGCTCAGTGGAAAGACTACACATGATTACAAATAAACCCGTCCACAGTCCACAGAATAAAGGGAATAACGTTTAGTGTGAGATAAAGACCAGTAAAGTCCGATTAAAGACAGTGCGAGAGTCTCCAATGAGGTAGATGGGAGGTCAGGACCGCACTCTAGTTGGTGAGAAGATGGTTCAGTTGTTTGAGAACAGCTGGGAAGAAACTGTCCCTGAATCTGGAGGTGTGCGTTGTCGAACTTTTCTTCCAACACTCTGGAATCACCAACACTTGGGCACCCGATTCCCAACCGCACAAGTGTTTGTTACTGTTTATGATCATTATTCAGTTTCAAATCTATTGCATGGTACATAAGTCCTTCAGATGTGATCGATTTTTTATCCTTCTCAAATCTATTTTTTTTCTCTCCTCAAACGTGCTGCTTGACCCATTGACTATTATCCGCACATTTCCTCTTCCTGATGCTCTTAGGTTTCTGGTTCTGGTTTAGTTTAGAGATACAGCGCGGAAACAGGCCATTCAGCCCACCGAGTCCGCGCCGACCAGCGATCCCCGCACACTAACACTATCCTACACACACTTGGGACAATTCCCTCTTATACCAAGCCAATTAACCTACAAACCTGCACGTCTTTGGAATGTGGGAGGAAACCGAAGATCTTGGAGAAAACCCACGCAGGTCACGGGCAGAACGTACAAACTCCGTACGGACAGCACCCGTACTCGGGATCGAACCCGGGTCTCCAGCGCTGTAAGGCAGCAACTCTACCGCTGCGCCACCGTGCCACACGAGGGATTGGTTCTGAGGGACAGTTTCTTCCCAGCTGTGATCAGGCAACTGAATCATCCTACCACAACCAGGGAGCGGTCCTGAACTACTATCTACCTCATTGGTGACCCTCAGACTATCATTGATTGGGGTTTGCCTGCAATAAACCTTGTTCACTTATCATGTATCTATACACTGTGAATGGCTCGTTCTGAGTTGGGGATGGAAAGGCAGGCTTGAAGGAGGATATTTCCCCCGTGAGATTCTCTGAAACCAGTGTGTGTGGTTTCAGAATAACTCGAGACAGAGATGAGGAGGAAATTCTTCTTTCAAAAGGTCCAAACATTGTTGAAATTCTCTACCCAGAGGGTTGGAGCTAGAAATCATTGAATATCTTCAAGGTGGAGACTGATAAACGCAGATGCTGGCTCTTAAAGATAGCGGAGTCAGGGGATATGGGGAGAAGGCAGGAACGGGGTACTGATTGGGGATGATCAGCCGTGATCACATTAAATGGCGGTGCTGGCTCGAAGGGCCGAATGGCCTACTCCTGCACCTAATGTCTATTGTCTGATGCTCCACTGCATTTCCGTCAGGATTCAACCTTCATTCTAGACAATAGACAATAGGTGCAGGAGTAGGCCATTTGGCCCTTCGAGCCAGCACCGCCATTCAATGTGATCATGGCTGATCATCCCCAATCAGTACCCCGTTCCTGCCTTCTCCCCATATCCCCTGACTCCGCTATCTTTAAGAGCCCTATCTACCTCTCTCTTGAAAGCATCCAGAGAACCGGCCTCCACCGCCCTCTGAGGCAGAGAATTCCACAATAGCTTAAACAGACATGCTCATGCAGATGGCGATATATTGTAGCGGCACCTAGTGGTGGGGCTGCGTATTCAGAACCCTCGTCATTGGTCGGGACGGTCTCGTGAACGGGGGTTAGTTCGCGGGCTTTTGAGAGTAATCAGTAGTCAGTGCTCCCTGCATCAACAGGAGCTGTAATCGTTAGTTCTAGACTAAGTAGGCCGTGTTTCGAGCATTTGTTTTTCGTTAATAAAGAATATTTTGCTCAACCTGCCTGGTCCCACTACTATATATTGTCAGTCTAGTCAACAGCAGTGGGCAGGTGCTATAGACCTCCACGTGAAGGTAGACGCTCCCGGCCCCCCACGAGTCTCAGTCAGATGGGGCTCGTCAGCCTGGGAAGGCAGTCCATCTAGGAGAGGGAAAACTCTGATTTAAAACCTCCACTGCCTTGTGGCCGTATCCAGTCATGGAAAATGCTCCAGGAGTAAACCTCAATATGTTTCTATAAGACTGGGCTTGTATTCACTGGAGTTTAGAAGGATGAGGGGTGATCTTTTAGAAACATATAAAATTATAAAAGGACTGGACAAGCTAGATGCAGGAAAAATGTTCCCAATGTTGGGCGAGTGCAGAACCAGGGACCACAGTCTTAGAATAAAGGGGAGGTCATTTAAGACTGAGGTGAGAAAAAACGTTTTCACCCAGAGAGTTGTGAATTTGTGGAATTCCCTGCCACAGAGGGCAGTGGAGGCCAAATCACTGGATGGATTTAAGAGAGAGTTAGATAGAGCTCTAGGGGCTAGTGGAGTCAAGGGATATGGGGAGAAGGCAGGCACGGGTTATTGATTGGGGACGATCAGCCATGATCACAATGAATGGCGGTGCTGGCTCGAAGGGCCGAATGGCCTCCTCCTGCACCTATTTTCTATGTTTCTATGTTTCAAGAAAATCCGGAGTCAGAGCCCCTAAGGCAGTTCGTCGTTGTCTACAACCTCGCTCTGGCAGCTCCTGCGACGGCGCTGGTGCCAAACTGTAACGGCCCTGCTGTTCCTTTGGATCGATCAGTGACGTGGAGAGGGGGGACGTGCTGCATGGGCAACAGCCTGTCCTCCATATGACATCGCCCAGGCTTGCATCCGACCAGGATGTATCACCCATGGTCAGTCATGACCGAGAGGGGGCCTACTACTGAGTCAACATTTCAGTTCTTTTTCTGATTTCCATATTCCACCCCATTGTTTTAGGAACTTTAACAGCTGGTTAATGGTCGGCACTGCTCATTCCTCAGGCGGGTAGTTTGCACAACACTATTTACAAGGGTAGACAAAAACGCTGGAGAGACTCAGCGGGTGCGGCAGCATCTATGGAGCGAAGGAAATAGGCAACGTTTCGGGACGAAACCCTTGGTTTCGGCCCGAAACGTTGCCTATTTCCTTCTTGGTTTCGGCCCCGAAACGTTGCCTATTTCCCTTTGTTCCATAGACACCTGCTGAGTTTCTCCAGCATTTTTGTCTACCTTCAATTTTCCAGCATCTGCAGTTCCTTCTTAAACACTATTTACAAGGGACTGTGAGCTCTGTAAGTAAGTAAGTAAGTAAGTAAGTTTATTGGCCAAGTATTCACATACAAGGAATTTGCCTTGGTGCTCCGCCCACAAGTAACAACATGACAGACAGTGACAGTTACGAATGACTCAGAAAACACTAAACATGAATAATAATAATAAAACATTATGATAAAACACCATTGATCAAGCATGTAAACCAACAAAATACCAGATCAAAGGGAGGCTACAGATTTTGGCTGTTGAGTAGAGCAACTACTCGTGGATAAAAGCTGTTTTTATGTCTGGCTGTGGCAGCTTTGACAGTCCGGAGTCGCCTTCCAGAGGGAAGTGATTCAAAGAGTTTGTGGCCAGGGTGAGAGGGGTCAGAGATGATCTTACCCGCTCGCTTCCTGGCTTCTCGCTTCTCTGGAAGAGATGAATAGTTTAGCTTGGAGATAGGGCATGGATACAGGCCGTCAGGCCCACCGAGTCCAGGCTGGCCATCGATCACCCGTCCACACTAGTTCTACGTTCCCCAACATTTGCATCCACTCCCTGCACACGGAGCAGCAATTTAGCAGAGGGCCAAGCAAGCCACGAACCCTCACGTCTTTGGGGTGCGAGGGGGAAACCGGAGCACCCGGAGGATACCCAGGCGGTCGCGGGGAGAACGGACAAACTCCGCACAGACAGCGCCCCAGGTCAGGATCTGAAGCAGCAGCTCTACCCGCTGCACCACTGTGCCGCCCTCTAGTGTAGAATTGAATGCTCCATTTCGCTTACCTTTCTGTTGGGTTCAGTTTTTTGTCACGTGACCGAGGTACAGTGAAAAGCTTTCTCGTCGCGCGCTATCCAGTCAGCGGAAAGACAATACGTGATTACAGTCGAGCCATTCACGGTGTAAAGATACATGATGAGGGAATAACATTCTCTTCTTCTTGCGTATGGCGTGCACAGCCTAAAGTCGTAGGACAACTTGTTCTGTTTGATCTTATGTGCACGCCGGGTTGATTGCATTCGTCGAAACAGGGCGGATCACGTGAAGGTTGCAACCTCCCACACCGGAATAACGTTTAGTGCAAGATAAAGCCAGCAAAGTCCGATCAATGATAGTCCGAGGGTCACCAATGAGGTAAACAGTAGTTCAGCACTGCTCTCTGGTTGTGGTAGGATGATTATCCCCCCAATTCATCCACACCAACAAATCGTTAGTACTGAGTTTATTAGAATATTTAAAGAGTTCTCTGAGGATGTTTTTCGATTAGAGGCCATATTTATGCCTAGAACACGCCTTACTGATAAGGTTACTATAACAGAATGGAAAGCCTTGAGGCCTTTTCAGCACCAGAGCTTGGTTTATGAATATTAAGTTCTTATGGCTTAGATTAATATGGATGCCTAACGATATAAAATCTACAATTCAAGATGTAAGCTCAATCCAATATTCTAATTACCTATTTTTGTCTACTGAAGTACAGCTCAAATTACACTCTTTATTTATTTGCTAAAAAAATGTATGGATTTTACAGAATGCTCGCAGACATGGGAAGCTAATTAAATTCACAGCACAATCATGAGTTCTGACAATATCAGACAAATTTGTCTTCATGCCGTCCATTATTTGGCATGTTACATTGCATCTATACGATCGAGAGGCCGTGGCCAAAATGTCAAAGGCTTGACGAAAAGGAGCATTAAGGAAAAAAAAACGTCTGGTTTTGATGAGGCTTTTACGATTTGAATTTTATTTGATTATGGTGTTCGCTATCAGTCTAGTAAAATATGCACCCCAATTATAGAAATGAAGAAAAATAAGGAAGACAAAGCAATGGAATCCAATGTTTTCATATTTAATATTCCATTTATTTTCCAGTGGAATTTATTCCCACAAAAGGCTGTGGAGGCCAAGTCAATGGATATTTTTTTAAGACAGAGATAGATAGATTTCTTGATTAGTGCGGGTCTCCGGGGTTATGGGGAGAAGGCAGGAGAATGTGTTTAGGAGGGAGAGATAGATCAGCCATGATTGAATGGCGAAGTAGACATAGAAACATAGAAACTAGGTGCAGGAGTAGGCCATTCGGCCCTTCGAGCCTGCACCACCATTCAATATGATCATGGCTGATCATCCAACTCAGTATCCCGTACCTGCCTTCTCTCCATACCCCCTGATCCCTTTAGCCACAAGGGCCACATCTAACTCCCTCTTAAATATAGCCAATGAACTGGCCTCAACTACCTTCTGTGGCAGAGAATTCAGAGATTCACCACTCTCTGTGTAAAAAATGTTTTTCTCATCTCAGTCCTAAAAGATTTCCCCTTTATCCTTAAACTGTGACCCCTTGTTCTGGACTTCCCCAACATCGGGAACAATCTTCCTGCATCTAGCCTGTCCAACCCCTTAAGAATTTTGTAAGTTTCTATAAGATCCCCCCTCAATCTTCTAAATTCTAGCGAGTACAAGCCGAGTCTATCCAGTCTTTCTTCATATGAAAGTCCTGACATCCCAGGAATCAGTCTGGTGAACCTTCTCTGTACTCCCTCTATGGCAAGATGGGCCGAATGGCCTAATTCTGCTCCTATCACATGACCGATTTACTGCACTGATATGCTTCACTATGGATTGAAAGAAGGATTAGGAGATGGGATAGCATTAATAAGACCACTATAACGTAATGAGGAACCTGTGTGAGAATCCTTCCTCAGGGAACTGGAGCCAGTCTAGAGACGAATGCAAGGGTCTCGACCCGGAACGTCACCAGTTCCTTCCCTCCAGAGATGCTGCCTGTCCCGCTGAGTTACTCCAGCTTTTTGTGTCTCCCTTCGATTTAAAGCAGCATCTGCAGTTCTTTCCCGCGTGGCTTCTCCCGAACAGTAACAGAGGACTCTGTGGTTGACGGACTGTTCCCAGGGACACATTCGGAGATGGACGTCCAATGCTGCTGGGAGGTCATTAACTCCGTGAAAGATGCTCTTTAGTTGGCCCGAACCTCCCAGCAGAGCGAGACGTCCATCGGGGAATGTTGCCGACTGGCCCGCTCCAGACTGCAGGAGTACGTGCTGAGGGACGCACTGACTCCAACACTCCGTGTCTTTTTTTGGTGAACCAGCACCTGCAGTTCCTCGTGTCTGCATCGACTGTAAATGATTTAGTCTAATTTTTTTAAGTTTAGAGATACAGCGCGGAAACAGGCCCTTCGGCCCACTGAGACCGCGCCGACCAGCGATCCCCGCGCGTTGTCCCTACACATACCAATTATACACATATACCAAGCCAATTAACCTACAAACCTGTACGCCTTTGGAGTGTGGGAGGAAACCGAAGATCTCGGTGAAAACCCACGCAGGTCACGGGGAGAACGTACAAACTCCGTACAGACAGCGCCCGTGGTCGGGATCGAACCCGGGTCTCTGGGGCTACAAACACTGTAAGGCAACAACTCTACCACTGCGCCACCGTGACCGTCCCGTGGTCAGAGTCTCAGCAACAGGAAGGTTACAATAGGAGTAAACACAGTATTGATTGAAATCTCAGAACTACAACTGAGGATAATATTATCAATATATTCCACATTATTACTGCAAGAAGGTTGTTCCTTCAGCTAAGAGAAGAATGAAAAGTACAACTCACTTCTGCTTCTGGCTTATCTCCAGTAGTTTTTGCACCTCGTTTTTGGTAACCGTGCCATCCGTTTTCAAGGACTGTCGAGGAGTTTGCAAAGGAATAAATGTTATTGTAAGAAAGGGTTTCACATTCATAGACAATAGACAATAGACAATAGACAATAGACAATAGACAATAGACAATAAGTGCAGAAGTAGGCCATTCGGCCCTTCGAGCCTGCACCGCCATTCAATGTGATCATGGCTGATCATCCCCAATCAGTACCCTGTTCCTGCCTTCTCCCCATATCCCCTGACTCCGCTATCTTTAAGAGCCCTATCCAGCTCTCTCTTGAAAGCATCCAGAGAACCGGCTTCCACCGCCCTCTGAGGCAGAGAATTCCACAGACTCACAACTCTCTGTGTGAAAAGTATTTCCTCACCTCCGTTCTAAATGGCTTACAAACTTATTCCTAAACTGTGGCCCCATGTTCTGGACCCCCAACATCAGGAACACGATTCCTGCCTCTAGCGTGTTCAAAACACTTAATAATCTTGTTTAAGAAGGAACTGCAGATGCTGGAAAATCAAAGGTAGACAAAAATGCTGGAGAAACTCAGCGGGTGAGGCAGCATCTATGGAGTGAAGGAAATAGGCAACTTTTCGGGCCAAAACCCTTCTTCAGGGTTTCGGCCTGAAACGTTGCCTATTTCCTTCGCTCCATAGATGCTGCCTCACCTGCTGAGTTTCTCCAGTATTTTTGTCTACCTTAATAATCTTACAAGTTTCAATAAGATATCCTCTCATCCTTCTAAATTTCAACAACATTAATAAATGCTCCACCAGGAAAAAATGTCAAACTTTTTTTCTCGATGATTCTAAGTAAGGAAACATCTTTTCTCTTACTTTGAACGGCACCGTTTTAACTGTGGAACGCTAACATTGGGAGAAAACATACCAACCCATACGGGGATTATGCATATTGCCAAATGCAAACTTGCAGTCTACTCACAAGGAACTCCACAAGGAAAATTAGTTGTATCTTTAATGGACACAAAATGCTGGAGTAACTCAGCGGGACAGGCAGCATCTCTGGAGAGAAGGAATGGGTGACGTTTCGGGTCGAGACCCTTCTTCAGACTGAGAGTCAGGGGAGAGGGAGATAGATTTACGGAAGGGTAAGGTGTGAAAACGAGAGATCAAAGGGCGCAAAGGTCCAAGGAAAATCATAGTGGTGTCTTTGATAAGTGATATATGAATGTGTTATAGACATAGATATATACAGCAAGATAACAAGCTCTTTGATACAACTTGTTCATGATGACAAAGATACCACATTAACAATAGTCCCATTTGCCTGCCTTTGGCCCATATCCCTATATACCTGTCCTGTCCATGTACCTGTTCAAATGACTTTTAAATGCTGTTATAGTCCCTGCCTCAACTACCTCATCTGGCAGCTTGTTCCATACATCCACCACCCACTTTGTGAAAAAGTTGCCCCTCAAGTGGCTTGCAAAAGTATTCATACCCCTTGAACTTTTCCACATTTTGTCACGTTACAACCACAAACGTAAATGTATTTTATTGGGATTTTATGTGATAGACCAACACAAAGTGGTGCATAATTGTGAAGTGGAAGGAAAATGATACATGGTTTTCAAATTTTTTTACAAATAAAAAACTGAAAAGTGTCGCGTGCAAAAGTATTCAGCCCCCCTGAGTCAATACTTTGTAGAACCACCTTTCGCTGCAATTACAGCTGCAAGTCGTTTGGGGTATGTCTCTACCAGCTTTGCACATTCTTCTTTGCAAAATAGCTCAAGCTCAGTCAGATTGGATGGAGAGCATCTTTGAACAGCAATTTTCAAGTCTTGCCAGAGATTCTCAATTGGATTTAGGTCTGGACTTTGACTGGGCCATTCTAACACATGAATATGCTTTGATCTAAACCATTCCATTGTAGCTCTGGCTCTATGTTTAGGGTCGTTGTCCTGCTGGAAGGTGAACTTCCGCCCCAGTCTCAAGTCTTTTGCAGACTCTAACAGGTTTTCTTCCAAGATTGCCCTGTATTTGGCTCCATCCATCTTCCCATCAACTCTGACCAGCTTCCCTGACCCTGCTGAAGAAAAGCATCCCCACAGCATGATGCTGCCACCACCATGTTTCACAGTGGGGATGGTGTGTTCAGGGTGATGTGCAATGTTAGTTTTCAGCCACACATAGCGTTTTGCATTTATGCCCAAAACTTCAATTTTGGTCTCATCTGACCAGAGCACCTTCCTCCACATGTTTGCTGTGTCCCCCACACGGCTTGTGGCAAACTGCAAACGGGACTTCTTATGGCTTTTTTTCAACAATGGCTTTCTTCTTGCCACTCTTCCATAAAGGCCAGATTTGTGGAGTGCACGACTAATAGTTGTCCTGTGGACAGATTCTCCCACCTGAGCTGTGGATCTCTGCAGCTCCTCCAGAGTTACCATGGGCCTCTTGGCTGCTTCTCTGATCAATGCTCTCCTTGCCCGGCCTGTCAGTTTAGGTGGACGGCCATGTTATGGTGGGTTTGCAGTTGTGCCATACTCTTTCCATTTTCAGATGATGGATTGAACAGTGCTCCGTGTGATGTTCATAGCTTGGGATATTTTTTTATAACCTAACCCTGCTTTAAACTTCTCCACAACTTTACCCCTGACCTGTCTGGTGTGTTCCTTGGGCTTCATGATGCTGTTTGTTCACTAATGTTCTCTAACAAACCTCTGATGCCTTCACAGAACAGCTGTATTTATACTGAGATTAGATTACACACAAGTGGACTCTATTTACTAATTAGGTGACTTCTGAAGGCAATTGGTTGCACTGGATTTTATTTAGGGGTATCAGAGTAAAGGGGGCTGAATACTTTTGCACGCGACACTTGTCAGTTTTTTATTTGTAAAAAAATTTGAAAACCATGTATCATTTTCCTTCCACTTCACAATTATGCACCACTTTGTGTTGGTCTATCACATAAAATCCCAATAAAATACATTTATATTTGTGGTTGTAACGTGACAAAATGTGGAAAAGTTCAAGGGAGCAGGGAGGTTCTACTGCAGTTGTACAGGGTCTTGGTGAGACCACACCTGGAGTATTGCGTACAGTTTTGGTCTCCAAATCTGAGGAAGGACATTATTGCCATAGAGGGAGTGCAGAGAAGGTTCACCAGACTGATTCCTGGGATGTCAGGACTGTCTTATGAAGAAAGACTGGATAGACTTGGTTTATACTCTCTAGAATTTAGGAGATTGAGAGGGGATCTTATAGAAACTTACAAAATTCTTAAGGGGTTGGACAGGCTAGATGCAGGAAGATTGCTCCCGATGTTGGGGAAGTCCAGGACAAGGGGTCACAGCTTAAGGATAAGGGGGAAATCCTTTAAAACCGAGATGAGAAGAACTTTTTTCACACAGAGAGTGGTGAATCTCTGGAACTCTCTGCCACAGAGGGTAGTCGAGGCCAGTTCATTGGCTATATTTAAGAGGGAGCTAGATGTGGCCCTTGTGGCTAAAGGGATCAGAGGGTATGGAGAGAAGGCAGGTACGGGATACTGAGTTGGATGATCAGCCATGATCATATTGAATGGCGGTGCAGGCTCGAAGGGCCGAATGGCCTACTCCTGCACCTAATTTCTATGTTTCTATGTTTCTAAGGGGTATGAATACTTTTGCAAGCCACTGTATTAAATCGTTCCCCCCTCACCTTAAACCTATGTCCTCTGGCCTTTGATTCTCCTACTCTGGGCAAAAGACTGTATGCATTCCCACTGAGCAAAAACGTTTTCATAATAAAACGGGCGGCACGGTGGCGCAGCGGTAGAGTTGCTGCCTCACAGCGCCAGAAACCCGGGTTCGATCCTGACTACGGGTGCTGTCTGTATGGAGTTTGTACCTTCTCCCCGTGGGTTTTCTCTGAGATCTTCGGTTTGAAGACGTACAGGTTTATAGGTTAATTAGCTTGGTATAAATGTAATTTGCCCCTGGTGTGTGTAGGATAGTGTTAAGGACCTGTCCCACTTGGCCATCATTTGCGCCTCATTTACACGTCATATGTAAAATAGGTCGACGCATCGTTACGCGCGATGTCGCACGCACATCACGCGTCATCATGCCGTCTGGTGCATGTGACATCATTAGAATACCCTGCGGCACGCGGCGACCCATGGTTACGCACGGTGACGTAACCATGCATCACCACGCAATACACGTGAGACGTCGGGACGCCAGCGTGTGACGCCAATGCGTCAGCGTGCGTACCCAATGCGTCAGCGTGCGTACGCGATATGTCACGCAGGTGACGCGCGAGGATTTCATGCAGCACAAAATCCTGGAGCGCCGCGCGATACCGTGCGCAACTCCACACTCCTCCACGCCTTTCCATGCGCCCATCCCGTGCTACCCACACGCTACCCGTGCGTCACAACGCAACAACCACATTTTTGGAGGTTGTGTAAATGGCGCGCAAATGACGGCCAAGTGGGACAGGCCCCTATGTGTGCGGGGATCGCTGGTCAGCACGGACTGGGTGGGCCGAACGGTCTGTTTCTGCACTGTATCTAAACTAAACTAAAGTATTTTCTAACTTGATTCCTGTTGCTGTGAACAAAAACACTGGTTAACGTGGAATCTTGCATTGGACGGCATATTGTTTCATGATTGAATGTCAGCCAGAACCAGTTATTAAATTCAAAATTCCAAGATGGTGCCCAACCCAAGGCCACAGAAAGCAAATCTACAGTCACATATTACAATCGTTCCACACTCTTCAATCTCCACTCATACACCAACATTTCTTCCTTTAACTATGTCATTCCCTTATCATGTATCTGTATACTGTAAATTGCTTGATTGTAATCATGTATTGTCTTTCCGCTGACTGGTTAGCACGCAACAAAAGCTTTTCACTGTACCTCGGTACACGTGACAATAAACTAAACTGAAACTGAATCTGAAACTGAAATTGAAATATTAAATGCCTGCTCTCCACACATCCCGCTCCTCTCTTCACTGTTCCTAGGGATAGATATAGGGTTGGCAACTGTCCCGTATTAGCCGGGACATCCCGTATATTGGGCTAAATTGGTTTGTCCCATACGGGACCGCCATTGTCCCGTATTTGACTGCTACTACTCGGGTCGAGGGGACTGTCGGGTCGGAGCGCCGCGTCCGGCCCTGCCTCACCCGTCCCGACGTAGCGCAGCCCATGGAGTGCAGCAGCAGCAGAGCCTCGCCCGTGGCCCCGTCGGTCGGTCGGCAGCCCGGCCAGCTGTCCGACCTTCGGACCTTCGCTTACCGCCGACACCATCGCCACCCCTCCTTCTCACGGCCGATCATCGGTTCATGAGTTGGACGGGGTGCCAGACTTTGCGCGGCCCGGGCCAAAACTCCTCAGCTGGCCCGCTGGGCTGGGCTTTGTGTGCAGGCCAGCACCCGGGGCCAACTCATCATCCACCCAGCCACAGCCAAGTCGGTCAACGAATTGCCGTCGGGAATTTGTCCCTTATTTTGACCATTTGTCCCTTATTTGGGAATGAGAAAGTTGGCAACCCTAGATAGATATGCATTACAGTGGTGCAGCTGGTAGAGCTGCTGTATCACAGTGCCTGAGACACAGGTTCGATCCCGACCTCGGGTGCTGTCTGTGCAGAGTTTGCACGATCCCACTACGACTGCGTGGGTTTTCTCCCACATCACAAAGACGTGCGGGTTTGTAGGTTAATCGGCCCACTGTAATAGCCCTGTCCCACGGTACGAGTTCATTCCAAGAGCTCTCCCGAGTTTTTAAAAAATCTAACTCGTGGTAAGGACAGAGAATGAACGTAGCGGGTACGTCGGAGCTCGGGGACGTCTCTTAGCGGCTCGTAACGCTAACGGCAGGTACTCGGGATGACTCGCTAATGGCAGGTAAGCACGGGAAGACTCGTGAAGATTTTTCAACATGTTGAAAAATGTCCACGAGAGCCCCGAGTACCGACGAGTGGCCATTACCGTAAATCTCCGAGTTCGAATCAGGGCAAACTCGGGAGAGCTCTTGGAATGAACTCGTACCGTAAGACAGGGCTTTAAGTGTGTGGGGAGCGGATGCAAAACTGTGATAACATAGAACTAGTGTGAACGGGAGATTGATGGTCGGCATGGACTCGATGGGCCAAAGGGCCTGTATCTATGCAGCCCCTCTAATCTGGTCAGCCAAGCACAAGTCTACCAACGGGATAAACAAATCACGTTACATGAATTTATAATGTTCATAAGTGATAGGAGCAGAATTAGGCCATTCGGCCCATCCATTCAAATCTGCCATGGCAGATGCAGTTTAATGTGGATAAATATGAGATTATCCACTTTGGTAGCAAAAACAGGAAAGCCAGATTACTATCTATATGGTGTCAAGTTGTGAAAAGGGGAAGTACAACGGGATCTGGGTGTCCTTGTACATCAGTCAATGAAAGTAAGCATGCAGGTACAGCAGGCAGTGAAGAAAGCGAATGGCATGTTGGCCTTTATAACAAGAGGAGTCGAGTAGAGGAACAAATAGCTCCTTCTGCAGTTGTACAGAGCCTAGTGAGACCACACCTGGAGTATTGTGTGCAGTTTTGGTCCCCTAATTTGAGGAAGGACATTCTTGCTATTGAGGGAGTGCAGCGTAGGTTTACAAGGTTAATTCCCGGGATGGCGGGACTGTCATATGCTGAGAGAATGGAGCGACTGGGCTTGTATATTCTGGAGTTTAGAAGGATGAGAGGGAATCTTATTGAAACATATAAGATTGTTAAGGGCTTGGACACGCTAGAGGCAGGAAACATGTTCCCGATGTTGGGGGAGTCCAGAACCAGGGGCCACAGTTTAAGAATAAGGGGTAAGCCATTTAGAACAGAGACGAGGAAACACTTTTTCTCACAGAGAGTTGTGAGTCTGTGGAATTCTCTGCCTCAGAGGGCGGTGGAGGCCGGTTCTCTGGATCCTTTCAAGAGAGAGCTAGATAGGGCTCTTAAAAATAGCGGATTCAGGGGATATGCGGAGATGGCAGGAACGGGGTACTGATTGGGGATGATCAGCCATGATCACATTGAATGGCGGTGCTGGCTCGTAGGGCCGAATGGCCTACTCCTGCACCTATTGTCTATTGTCTATCATGGCTGATCTATCTCACCCTCTCAACCCCATTCTCCTGCCTTCTCTCTGAATTCAGTGATCTTTTAAAAACATTTTGGTACATCTATATTTTCTGCAGGGTTCCATGTAAAACATTGCTGCTGACACGAAATACCTGATGTCCAAAATAGAAACTGAAAATCCTGTAAATACACGGCAGTCTGTGCAACACTTGCGAGGAAAAAACCCCAGAGAAACAGAATTCATGTTTCAAGTCAATGACTACTCGAGTCTCTTCGAAAGCTGCATTTCCATTTTGATGAAAGGTTACTGATCCAAAACGTTCTGAATCTCTTCTCACAGCTGCACGGCACTTACTGGCTTTCATTAAAGTACTGAGCTCAACTTGAACACCGACTTCCTGAGTCTGCCCCGTACTCAAGATGCAGAATCTGGATACTTAAAGCCCTGTCCCACTGTACGAGGTAATTCAAGAGCTCTCCTGAGTTAAAAAATAAAAAAAAACTCGTGGAAAGCACGTAGAATGAACGTAGCGGGTACGTCGGAGCTCGGGGACGTCTCTTAGCGGCTCGTAACGCTAACGGCAGGTGCTCGGAAAACGCGGTGAGCACGGGAAGACTCGTGAAGATTTTTCAACATGTTGAAAAATGTCCACGAGAGCCCCGAGTACCGACGAGCGGCCATTACCGTAAATCTCCGAGTTCGAATCAGGGGAAACTCGGGAGAACTCTTGAATTAGCTCGTACAGTGGGACAGGGGCTTTAACAAGTGCCAGGTAAACCTCAGTAGTTTATCTGGAGATACAGCGTGGAAACAGGCCCTCGAGTCCACGCCAACCATCGATCCACCGGTTCACACTAGTTCTATGTTATCCCATTTTCTCATCCACTCCCGACACACTAGGGGGCAATTTTACAGAGGGCCGACTGACCTACAAACCCGCACGTCTTTGGGATGTGGGATAAAACGTTTTCACTGTGCCTCGATACACGTGACAATAAACTAAACAAAACTCCGCAGCGGCAGAGTTGCTGCCTTTCAGAGCCAGAGACCCGGGTTCGATCCTGACTCCGGGTGCCGTCTGTACAGAGTTTGTACGCTCTCCCCGTGACCTGCGTGGGTTTTCCCCAGGATCTCCGCCTTCCTCCCACACTCCAAAGACGTACAGGTGGGCTCTGCCCGAGCCATGCCTGCCCCTTTTCCGGGGCTACGTCCGTGCCCGGGTGGTGTTGGAGAGGACTACTACGCGCTGTCCTTGAGCATCCTGGGGGATTTCCGGGTCAATGGAGACCGTCAATGGATATTTTCGAGGCAGAGATAGATAGATTATTGATTAGTAAGGGTGTCAGAGGTTACGGGGAGAAGGCAGGAGAATGGGGTTTGGAGGGAGAGATAGATCAGCCATGATTGAATGGCAGAGTAGACTTGATGGGGAGAATGGCCTAATTCTGCTCTGATCACCTATGACCGATTTACTGCACTGATGTGCTTCACTATGGATTGAAAGAAGGGTTAGGAGATGGGATAGCATTAATAAGGAGACCACAATAATCTAATGCAGAACCTGTGTGAGAATCCTTCCCAAGAGAACTGGAGCCAGTCTGGAGAAGAATGCAAGGGTCTCGACCCGGAACGTCACCCGTTCCTTCCCTCCAGAGATGCTGCCTGTCCCGCTGAGTTACTCCAGCTTTTTCTGTCTACCTTCGATTTCAACCAGCATCTGCAGTTCCTTCCTGCACGGTTTCTCCCAAACAGTAACAGAGGACTCTGTGATTGACAGACTGCAGAGATAGAGAGATTCTTGACTAGTACGGGTGTCAGAAGTTTATGGGGAGAAGGCAGGGGAATGGGGTTAAGAAGGAGAGTTAGATCAGCCATGATTGAATGGTGGAGTAGACTTGATGGGCCGATTGGCCTAATTCTGCTCCTGTCACATGACATGGCCTTAAGACCTGTTCACACTAGTTCTGTTTTCCAACTTTCTCACCCACTCCCTAAATTAAACCCCAAATTAAACTTTCCCACCAAATTAAAGGAAATGTGCCATAGAGTCTTAAGGGCCTGTCCCACATGGCGATTTTTTCGGCGACTGCGGCGTCATATCAGTGTCGCCAAAAGATTTTGAATATTTCAAAATCCAGCGGCGACAAAAAAAATGTTGTGACATTTGAAAAAACACCGCGCGTCAATACGTCATCACGCTGCGTCGCGCCGCAAATTTTTCAGTGTCCTGATACGTCAGTCAATGATGCCGGCAGTCGCCAAAAAAATCGCCAAGTGGAACAGGCCCTATAGTCATCGAGAACGGAAACCGGCCCTTCGGCCCAACTTACCCATGTCTCATCAGAGTGAGGGTACACAAAAATGCTGGAGAAACTCAGCGGGTGCAGCAGCATCTATGGAGCGAAGGAAATAGGCAACGTTTCGGGCCGAAACCCTGAAGGAAATAGGCAACGTTTCGGGCTGAAACCCGGAAGGGTTTCGGCCCGAAACGTTGCCTAATTTCCTTCGCTCCATAGATGCTGCTGCACCCGCTGAGTTTCTCCAGCATTTTTGTGTACCTTCGATTTTCCAGCATCTGCAGTTCCTTCTTAAACATCTCATTAGAGTGAGTCCCATTTGCCCACATTTGGACAATATCCCTCTCAACCTTTCCATGTACCTGTCCAAGTGTATTTCAAATGTTGTTACAGTACTTGTCCCAACTACCTCCTCTGGCAGCTCGTTCCGTATATTCTCCACCCTCTGAGCGAAAATTACATTGTTGTCAAATTAACCGGTGATCTAGAGCCTTGAGGAATGTCAGCATAATCAATATTACCACCCTTGCCAAGGGCAATAAAAGATGAAAGAATAAACAGGGCAATGAGCGAGCAGGAAGAATTCAGTGTGAGATTAGTTACACAAAAGAGAAAAAATGAATATGAAATACAATTAAAGACACGATATTATATTAAACAATGCTGGCTGTCTTGTATCACTTCTTGCGATACACCTGGATAGAGTGGATGTTTCCACTAGTGGGAGAGTCTCGGACCAGAGGTCACAGCCTCAGAATTAAAGGACGTTCCTTTAGGAAGGAGATGAGGAGGAATTTATTTAGTCAGAGGGTGGTGAATCTGTGGAATTCATTGCCACAGAAGGCTGTGGAGGCCAAGTCAATGGATATTTTTTAGGGCAGAGATAGATAGATTCTTGATTAGTACGGGTGTCAGGGGTTACGGGGAGAAGGTAGGAGAATGGGGTTAGGAGGGAGAGATAGATCAGTCACGATTGATGGGCGGAGTAGACTTGATGGGCCAAATGGCCTCATTCCGCTCCTATTACTTATCAACATGAACATAATGTCACAATAGCAGTACAATATCACTGGACACATCCCTTTCATCTCCATGATACAGATTCTGCCCAAGCCAACCTCTCTATGATCAGTATTGAGGATCTCATTTGAGGAGAGATGGAACTGGTTTTTTTATTTACAGGTAGGAAAAGTGTTCTCCCTGGGAGGGAATGGTCTTCAAAGTTTATAGTTAATGGATGCCGTACAGAAATGACAAATGATATAATAAAATGTATTCAATGTATCAAATGACCGCAGAGTGTAACAGCCATGATCACAATGAATGGCGGTGCAGGCTCGAAGGGCCGAATGGGCCTCCTCCTGCACCTATTTTCTGTGTTTCTATGTTTCTATGATAGTCAAGTGAGTCATATTTGTCTACAATGATGATTTAAAAGAATAAAGTATATTTGGACATCATGAGAGAGCATCTTCATTTCTCTGCAAATCCACCGGTCTCAACAACCACCGGGTATGCTTTATCCGCTGGGGTTCAATCACTATTCTCATAGACTCAAACCCGTACACGACGGCCCAAGATCTATGCTAGTCCCACCTGCTGTGTTTCCTCCAATTCCATCAGGTCTGAAGAAGGGTCTCCACCCAAAACGTCACCCATTCCTTTTCTCCAGAGACGCTCCCTGACGCATTGAGTTACTCCAGCTTTTTGTGTCTACCTTCCATCAGATCTTAATTCTCAGGACCAGGATTTAGGTACATTTAGAAAGGGACTAATTAGGGGGAGTCGGCATGTCTTTGTGAGAGGTATATCTTGTCTCATTAACTGCATTGAGTACACTTTTTCACACAGAGAGTTGTGAGTCTGTGGAATTCCCTTCCTCAGAGGGTGGTGGAGGCAGGTTCTCTGGTTGCTTTCAAGAGAGAGCTAGATAGGGCTCTTAAAAATAGCGGAGTCAGGGGATATGGGGAGAAGGCAGGAACGGGGTACTGATTGGGGATGATCAGCCATGATCACATTGAATGGAGGTGCTGGCTCGAAGGGCCGAATGGCCTACTCCTGCACCTATTGTCTATTGTCTATTGCCCCATCAACACTAGTCCCACCTGCCCGCATTTGGCCCACATCCATCTAAACCTCTCCTATCCATGTACCTGTCCAAATGTATTTGAAATGTTGTTATATTGCCTGCCTCAGCTACCTCCAGCTCATTCTAAAAGAGCTGCCACCCTCTGCTTGAAAGAGTTGCCCCTCTGATTCCTATTAAATCTTTCACATCTCAGTTTAAATCTGTTTCTTGACTCCCCTACTCTGGGTAAAAGATTATGCATTCACCCTATCTATGCCCCTCACGATCTTATCATCATCATCATCGTTGTTGAGAACATCAACGGGCCACGGTGCCTTACAATGCCGTGTACGACAGTGATCGCAACTTCTACTGAAGTGTGGATGGCCGTTGGCTCGCTAGGAGCTTATCCACCCTTTGACCAGTGGTCTAGAGCCTTGGTCTTGTTTTGCCAGGTCTTGTTTTTGGTCCTGCTGGGGGTCCACAGCCCCCTCCTCACCTGGCAAACCAGGTGGGGGAGACGGTTTAGTCGCCGACTATCCGACCATGGAGCAGGTATCACGGGATTACATGGTACCCGTGGTGGGGGGAACTCCCCCCGACCTGACCTTATACACCCTCACTATCTTATACACCCCTATAGTGTCACCCCTCTGCCTCCTGGGCTCCACAGAATAAATCCAAAATGTGCCCACCCTCTTCCCACAGCTGAGGCCCTTGAGTCCTGGCAACATCCTCGTGAAACTTCTCTGCACCCTTTCCAGCTCGATGTCATCCTTCCCACAGCAGGGAGACAAAAATGCTGGAGAAACTCAGCGGGTGAGGCAGCATCTATGGAGCGAAGGAAATAGGCGACGTTTCGGGTTGAGACCCTTCTTCAGACTGATGGGGAGGGGGAGGGGCATGAGGAAGAAAGGAAGAGGCGGAGACTGTGGGCTGTGGGAGAGCTGGGAAGGGGAGGGGAAAGAGGGAGAAAGCAGGGACTACCTGAAATTGGAGAAGTCAATGTTCAAAAGATTCAAGATTCAAGAGAGTTTATTGTCATGTGTCGCTGATAGGACAATGAAATTCTTGCTTTGCTTCAGCACAACGGAACATAGTAGGTCGCTGGGGTGTAAACTGCCCAAGCGAAATATGAGGTGCTGCTCCTCCAATTTGCGGTAGGACTCTCTCTGGCCGTGGAGGAGGCCCAGGACAGAGAGGTCGGATTTGGAATGGGAGGGGGAGTTGAGGTGCTGAGCCACCGGGAGATCAGGTTGGTTATTGCGGACCGAGCGGAGGTGTTGGGCCAAACTCACCCGCTGAGTTTCTCCAGCATTTTTGTCTGCCTTCGATTTTCCACCATCTGCTTATTGTTCCTTCTTAAACAATCCTTCCCACAGCAGGCAGGATGACCAAAAAGTGATGATTGATTGCCTCCAGAATGTTCCTCGTGGGGGGCGATGGGGGTGATTGGCTCCAGGGGGGGTGGGGGGGGCCTGTCTCCGGGGTGAGCTCTGATGCCGCACCACCCCCCCCCCCCTCCCCACGCATTGGGGGACGGGGCCCTAAGGTTCCCACTTAGTCTAGTACTCTATAAAGGGACTCAACATTTCTGACGTGGGAAGTATTGCGAGCATAATGTTGTTCATTATTTTCCTGTCCATAATATGAATTATACTCAGTCCATTATCCAAGAATATTTATGCAGCATGAGGGACAGTCAATAACTGCTGCTTCATGCCCATTATCGGTTTAGTTTAGTTTCATTGTCTAGTGTACCGAGCGAGGTACAGTGAAAAAATCTGTTGCGTGCTAACCAGTCAGCGGAAAGACCATACGTGATTACAGTCGAGCCATTTACGGTGTATAGATACATGATAAGGGTGGCCCGGTGGTGCAGTGGTAAAGTTGTTGCCATACAGGGCTTGCAGCGCCGGAGACCCGGGTTCGATCCCAACCACGGGTGCTTGTCTGTACGTTCCCCCCCGTGACCTGCGCGGGTTTTCTCCGAGAGCTTCGGTTTCCTCCCACACTCCAAAGACGTACAGGTTTGTAGGCTAATTGGTTTGGTGTATGTGTTAGTTGTCCCTAACGTGTGTCAGATAGTGTTAGTGTGCGGGGATCGCTGGTCAGTGTGGACACGGTGGGCCGAAGGGCCTGGTTCCGTGCTGTATCTCCAAACTAAACTAAACTCAACTAAAGGGGACATAGTTCAAGTAAGAAATGTTGGTGCAGGAGTAAAGATTTAAGAGTGTGGGGCGTGCAGTCTGGGGAAGTCCAGGACAAGGGGTCACAGCTTAAGGATAAGGGGGAAATCCTTTAAGACCGAGATGAGAAAAAACGTTTTCACACAGAGAGTGGTGAATCTCTGGAACTCTCTGCCACAGAGGGTAGTTGAGGCCAGTTCATTGGCTATATTTAAGAGGGAGTTAGATGTGGCCCTTGTGGCTAAGGGGATCAGGGGGTATGGAGAGAAGGCAGGTACGGGATACTGAGTTGGATGATCAGCCATGATCATATTGAATGGCGGTGCAGGCTCGAAGGGCCGAATGGCCTACTCCTGCACCTATTTTCTATGTATCTATGATTGTAATATGTGACTGTAGATCAGCTTCTGTGGCCAGCGTGAAAATTGTGGCCAGCGCTGGGCGCCACGGAGGGATATTTTATGTGCTGTTAGCCGTGTTGATGTTGTCTAACCTGGAGGCTTCCCTTCATTCCTTGTAGGTCTGGTGTTGATTTGGAGAGTTGCTGAAGGAAGCTGCTTTTTTCCATTGAAATCTTTTTGAGCTTCCTTTCCAGATCATCGTAACCCCGTCTAAAGAACAGGAAAGATGGAAGAACTAAAATAAGAAGCTTAGAGACACAAACGACCGCAGATTCAAAAACAAAGCGTCGTTTAGTTTAGTTTAGTTTAGAGAGATACAGTGTGGAAACAGGCCCTTCGGCCTGCCGAGTCCGCGCCGACCAGCGATCCCCGCACACTAACGATGTTCCGCTACTGCTCTCAACAAATACATAACAAACCCAGAGAGGCAAAACCATTTATAGCTGAATTATGGCCATGGCACAACATGCACACAGATGGACACAGAAAGCTGGAGTAACTCAACGGGACAGGCAGCATCTCTGGAGAGAAGGAGTGGGTGCCATTTGGGCAACGTTTAGGTTGAAGAAGGGTCTCGGACCAAAACGTTACCCATTCCATTCTCCAGAGATGCTGCCTGTCTGGCTGAGTTACTCCAGCATTTTGTGTCAGTCTTGGGTATAGTCAAGTCAAGTCAACTCACATTTATTTATATAGCACATTTAAAAAACAACTCTCGTTGGCCAAAGTGCTTTACATTTGTTATAAGAATAGCATAAACAAAACAAACTACATACATATATACATGTAGTATAAACCAGCATCTGTAGTTCGTTCCTTCACAGTTCAGGCTGAGCCTGCCTATGCTGGGCAGCTTACAGCCCAGTGGCATGAATATGGATTTCTCTCACTTCAAGTAACCCCGGCATTTCCTCTCTCTCCATCCCTCCCCCACCCAAGTGGCACCAGCTTCTCGTTCTCACCCAACAAGCAGCTAACAATGGCCTGTTTCTTTTATCATCGTTACTTTTTTGCTTATCTTTCATTTGTTGTTCTTTCATCGTCTATTTCTCTCATTTCCCTTATCCCTAACCAGTCTCAACCCGAAACGTCACCCATTCCTTCTCACCAGAGATGCCTCCTGACCCGCTGAGGTACTCCAGCTTTTTGTGTCTATCTTCGGCTTAAACCGGCACCTGCAGTTCCTTCTTAAAAACAAAATGCTCGATTGCATTCTGCTATCCCGAAGCTCTGTAGTGAGAGGCTGTTGCTTTTCTAACTACTGACAATCTGCCATGTCTTTATCCTGGGGTGATCCTTCTGCAAGTGCATCTGTCGCCACTACCCAGGTTACCACTCTCAAAGTCCCAATGCCTATTGTTGGCCTGGGCTAAAGATTGGCAGACGCACCGCCCATTGTTCCACCAGCTTGAAGAATCCAAACAAACCAAGTATCTTGGCATCAAATTGCAGAATGATCTGCGTCGGAATGGTCAGACTCATCATGCAACGGTGAAAGCAACAGGTGCAACTTTCATCATTGTTCAACTTCTGTCAAGGAGAAGCCATACTTCACCCTCGTTAGACCTCATTTGGACTACGCAGTTGCAGCATGGGACCCATACACAAACAAAAACATTTCTTCCATCGAACGTGTCCAAAGACAGGCAGCTCGATTTGTTACTAACGCCTATGAGAGAGAAGCGAGTGTTACCAAACTTCTGAATTCTCTGGGGTGGAACCCTCTCCAAGACAGACGTGAAGCTCACCGTTTGACCTGTTTTTACAAAATGTTAAATGGTCAGCTCGACATAGATTACAAGACCTACACCGAACCCAAACCAATTAGGAGCAGACAAGGGCGTTCGATCCAATTTGTGATTCCAGCTACCAAGACAGATGTGGACAGTAATTCATTCTTCCCCCACACAATTACAGCATGGAATAATCTCCACCCTACCATAGTTACCCAACCAGACGCAACTAAATTTAAGGTAGCTCTTTCTTCCCAAAAACCCTTTCTGGCTTAAGTCCTCCCTCCACCACCTCCAGTTTAAATTCCATTTGGAATATTTTGGAGGACCAAGAGACCAAGAACCAAGAACCTGCGTGGGTTTTCTCCGAATGCTCCTGTTTCCTTCCACACTCCAAAGATGTTCAGGTTTGTAGGTTAATTGGCTTGGTATAAATGTAAAATTGATCCAGTCTGAAGAAGGGTCTCGACCCGAAACGTCACCTATTCCATTGCTCCATAGATGCTGCTTCACCCGCTGAGTTTCTCCAGCATTTTTGTTTAACCTCGTGTGGTATAGTGTTAATGTCCTGGTGTTCAAAGCATGAACAGAGGCCCCACTGCACCGGTTTACACGGTGGCGCAGTGGTAGGGCGACTGCCTTACAGCGCCAGATACATGGGTCATAAGGTCATATGGAATAGGAGTAGAATTATGCAATTCGACCCATCAAGTCTACTCCGCCATTCAATCATGGTTGATCTATCTCTCCCACCTAACCCCATTCTTCTGCCTTCTCCCCATAACCCCTTCTTAAGCCCCCTTCGGTCATGGCTGACCATGGGTGTCTCCAGGGTTGGAGGACGCCTGTGCGTGACTTTGTTTACCGTGGGGAGACTGGTGCACAGACAGCCACCCCACGGTCCTTGACAGATCTGGGTCAGTATCCAGTGGCATGGAGTCCAAGGTAGCTCTTTCTTCCCAAAAACCCTTTCTGGCTTAAGTCTTCCCTCCAAGTTTAAATTCCATTTGGAATATTTTGGTGGACCAAGAAACCAAGAAGAAACCAGTTGTCCCCGTGCTTGGCTGGTGGACTCTTCGTGGCCCAACTTGGCACAACCATTGGATGGACCACCCCCTACCCACGGTACGTTCGTGGATTGTTCTCATCAAGTTTCCACTTTGACTCCGTTGTCTCCAGCTCCAATGACGGATGGTGATTTGGCAGTCAGAGTTCACCCCCCTGTCAAAGCCGTTCTATGAGTGCCCGCTCACTCCTTGCACGGGGAGGCCTCCTGCTGAGACCACCGCGAGGAGATGACCTTCCGACAGAAAACCCTGTTGGCAAATCCGTCCGCTCCATGGACAGCTGGCGTCGACAGCAACCTGAACAATGCTCGCCTGTTCCCCAACTCCCACCCACTTGTCGATATGCCATTAGTTCAGTTCAGTTTAGTTTATTCGTCACGTGCCCAGTGAAAAGCTTTTTGTCGCGAGCTTTCCAGTCTGCCGAAAGACGATACGTGATTACAATTCGAGCCATTTAATGTGTGTAGATAGACAAAAGTGCTGGAGAAACTCAGCGGGTGCAGCAGCATCTATGGAGCGAAGGAAATAGGCAACGTTTCGGGCCGAAACCCTTTCGGGTTTCGTCCCAAAACATTGCCTATTTCCCTCAGGGTTTCGGCCTGAAACATTGCCTATTTCCTTCGCTCCATAGATGCTGCTGCACCCGCTGAGTTTCTCCAGCATTTTTGTGTACCTTCGATTTTCCAGCATCTGCAGTTCGTTCTTAAATACAGTGTGTAGATACATGATAAAGGGAATGTTGCTGTAGTAGTAGAGGTTTAAGAGTGCGGGAGAGATTGTAATATGTGATTGTAGATCTGTCTCTGTGGCTTGCGCCCACATAGTCGCCTGGGTGGGCGCCATCTTGGAGGTTACTTCTTCCAGTCTAGCTATCAGCCTTGCTGTTTGGGAGTTGGAAAAATTCTGTGATTTCTGCACAAGAAACATAGAAACATAGAAAATAGGTGCAGGTGGAGGCCATTTCCTCAATTCGCTACCATTTACCATGTACGTCCTATTTTGGACAAATCAAAATAGGACGTACATGGTAAATGGTAGCGAATTGAGGAATGCAGTTGAACAGAGGGATCTAGGAATAACTGTGCATAGTTCCCTGAAGGTGGAATCTCATGTAGATAGGGTGATAAAGAAAGCTTTTGGTGTGCTGGCCTTTATAAATCAGAGCATTGAATATAGAAGTTGGGATGTAATGTTAAAATTGTACAAGGCATTGGTGAGGCCAATTCTGGAGTATTGAGTAGAATTTTGGTCGCCTAATTATAGGAAAGATGTCAACAAAATAGAGAGAGTACAGAGGACATTTACTAGAATGTTGCCTGGGTTTCAGCAACTAAGTTACAGAGAAAGGTTGAACAAGTTGGGTCTTTATACTTTGGAGCGCAGAAGGTTAAGAGGGGACTTGATAGAGGTCTTTAAAATGATGAGCGGGTTAGACAGAGTTGACGTGGATAAGCTTTTCCCATTGAGAGTAGGGAAGATTCAAACAAGGGGACATGACTTGAGAATTAAGGGACAGAAGTTTAGGGGTAACATTAGGGGGAACGTCTTTACTCAGAGAGTGGTAGCTGTGTGGAATGAGCTTCCAGTGGAAGTGGTGGAGGCAGGTTCGATTTTATCCTTTAAAAATAGATTGGATGGGTATATGGACGGGAAAGGAATGGAGGGATATGGTCTGAGTGCAGGTAGATGGGACTAGGGGGAAGTAAGAAGAAAGAAGGGGGGGGGGGGAAATGTGTTCGGCACGGACCTGAAGAGCCGAGATGGCCTGTTTCCGTGCTGTAATGGTTATATGGTTATATGGTTATATGGTATGGTTATTCGGCCCTTCAAGCCAGCACCGCCATTCAATATGATCATGGCTGATCGTCCCCTATCAATAACCCGTGCCTGCCTTCTCCCCATATCCCTTCTCCACTAGCCCCTAGAGCTCTATCTAACTCTCTCTTAAATCCATCCAGTGACTCGGCCTCCACTGCCCTCTGTGGCAGGGAATTCCATAAATTCACAACTCTCTGGGTGAAAACGTTTTTTCTCAACTCAGTCTTAAATGGCCTCCCCTTTATTCTAAGACTGTGGCCCCTGGTTCTGGACTCGCCCAACATTGGGAACATTTTTCCTGCATCTAGCTTGTCCAGTCCTTTTATAATTTTATATCTTTCTATAAGATCCCCCCTCATCCTTCTAAACTCCAGTGAATACAAGCCTAGTCTTTTCAATCTTTCCTCATATGACAATCCCGCCATCCCAGGGATCAATCTCGTGAACCTACGCTGCACTGCCTCAATAACAAGGATGTCCTTCCTCAAATTAGGAGACCAAAACTGTGCACAATACTCCAGATGTGGTCTCACCAGAGCCCTGTACAACTGCAGAAGATTAATATAAATGGAATCAAGGGATATGGGGAGAAAGCAGGAACGGGGTACTGATTCTGGATGATCAGCCATGATCATATTGAATGGCGGTGCTGGCTCGAAGGGTTAATTGGTTTGGTATGAATGTAAAATTGGCGGAGTGTGTGTAGGATAGTGGGAAATCGCTGGCCGGTGCGTACCCGGTGGGCTGAAGGGCCTGTTTCTGTGCTGCATCTCTGAACTAAGCTAAGACTAAGCTGAACGGCATGCGTACTGGCCTGTGTTCAGAGTGGTGCCTGGAGATTTAAAGGGAAGAATATTGTGAGAAAAAGCTTCAAAATCTGCTTCTTTAATGCTCCCTCAACTGTTCGAGAGTCTGGCTGTTTTCTCGTATTCAGTTAGAGTAATGAAAATCCATCAAGTAGTCTTTTCAACGAGTTAACTGACCACGATTTGTTTCAGCTCTGCACCTCAAGGTTTAACCAGAAACCCATTTATCCCTCAATGAGACAATGAAGGTAGACAAAGCATAATGTGCCAAATTGAAGCGTTTGGCTTCAGCTCACAAGATGTGAATCACGCTGAGATATGGACTTGCGCAGCTAATCACGGATATACCACCAGCTTGGGGAAATACTTCTCTCTCCCTCATTGAAGGTTCAGTCGGAAGAATGGAGGTTAACAACACACCGCTGTATTCAGTAATGCATTTTTTCCACCGTGTTTAGGAAGACTCCTTCAACAAAGGCAGTAATTTGTATCTGCCTGATACCTTTCCACAACCCTCTCTGTGGGGCCTTACCAGTTTTGAATGAGAAAATGCACACTTTCATGAATTGAATGCAGTAAATAGGTGCCCATGCAACAGAGTGCAGCAAGGAGTGGTTTAGACATAAGGAAGTTAACCTTATATAGTCATAGGTAGACAAAAATGCTGGAGAATCTCAGCGGGTGAGGCAGCATCTATGGAGCGAAGGAATAGGTGACGTTTCGGGTCGAGACCCTTCTTCAGACTGAAGTGGGGGTGGGGGGGAGGCGGGAAGAAGAAAGGAAGAGGCGGAGACAGTGGGCTGTGTAAGACCTGGGAAGGGGAGGGGAAGGAGGGAGAAAGCAAGGACTACCTGAAATTGGAGAAGTCAATGTTCATACCGCTGGGGTATAAACTACCCAAGCAAAATATGAGGTGCTGCTCCTCCAATTTCGGTGGGACTCACTCTGGCCATGGAGGAGGCCCAGGACAGAAAGGTCGGATTGGGAATGGGAGGGGGAGTTGAAGTGCTGAGCCACCGGGAGATCAGGTTGGTTATTGCGAACCGAGCGGAGGTGTTGGGCGAAGCGATCGCCAAGCCTACGCTTGGTCTCACCGATGTAGAGCAGCTGACACCTAGAGCAGCGGATGCAATAGATGAGGTTGGAGGAGGTGCAGGTGAACCTTTCCCTCACCTGGAAAGACTGTTTGGGTCCTTGGATGGAGTCAAGGGGGGAGGTGGTCATATAGTCATAGAGTCATTCAACGTGGAAACAGGTCCTTCAGCCCAGCTTGCATTGATGAGGCCTCATTTAGAGTATTGTGTTCAATTCTGGGCACATGTTATTCATTCATTCATCATCGTTGAAAACACTAGCGTTTCTGACGGGAACGGTGACGGACGCACCACACATCTCTGTCCTCCAGTTCCTGCGGACTTCCGCCGCTGGAAGTACCGGATGTTGGTGTGTGTGTGTGCTTTATCATCGTTCCTTACAATGCTACGTACGACAGTGATCGCAACTTCTACTGAAGTGTGGATGGCCATTGGCTCGCTAGGAGCTCATCCGTCCTTTGACAGGTCTTGTTTTTGGTCCTGCTGGGGGTCCACAGCCCCCTCCTCACCTGGCAAACCAGGTGGGGGAGACGGTTTAGTCGCCGACTATCCCACCATGGAGCAGGTAGCACGGGATTACATGGCACCCCGTGGCGGGGGGGACTCCCTCCAACCTGACCAAGTTATAGGAAAGATGTTGTCACGCTGATAAGAGTGCAGAGACGATTTACAAGGATGTTGCCAGGACTCGAGGGTCTCAGTTATAGAGAGAGGTTGGGCAAGGTCTCTATTCCTTGGAGCGCTGGAGGATGAGGGGTGATCTTATAGAGGTGAATAAAATTATAAGAGGCTTAGATCGGGTAGACACACAGAGTAGGGGAATTGAGGACATAGGTTCAAGGTGAGGAAGGAAAGATTGAATAAGATCATGAGGGGTAACTTTTTCATGCAAAGGGTGGTGGGTGTATGGAACGAGCTGCCGGAGGAGATTGTTAAGGCTGGGACTATGGCAACATTTAAGAAACAGTTAGACAGGTACATGGATAGGACAGGTTTAGAGGGATATGGACCAAACGCAGGCAGGTGGGACTATTGTGGATGGGACATGTTGGCCGGTGTGGGCAAGTTGGGCTGAAGGGCCTGTTTCCATGCTGTGTCACTCTGTGACTCAGGCTCTGTGCTTTACACGATACCAAGATCAACTCTGCTGGCACAGAGATACATAGAAACATAGACACATGGAACATAATCCCTGTTCCTCCATTCCCTGCCTATCCAAATGTGTGACCGGTTGCATCGTGGCTTGGTTCGGCAACTTGAGCGTCCAGGAGCGGAAAAGAATGCAGAAAGTTGTGACCACTGCCCAGTCCATCATCGGCTCTGACCTCCCCACCAACGAAGGGATCTATCGCAGTCGCTGCCTCATAAAGGCTGCCAACATCATCAAGGACCCACACCATCCTGGCCACACACTCATCTCTACCATCGGGAAGAAGGTACAGGAGCCTGAAAACTGTAACATCCAGGTTCAGGAACAGCTTCTTCCCCACAGCCATCAGGCTATTAAACACGACATCAAACCGAAACGTTGCCTATTTCCTTCGCTCCATAGATGCTGCTGCACCCGCTGAGTTTCTCCAGCATTTTTGTGTACCTCAGACTCTGAACAATAACAGCCTATTATTACTATTGCACTTTATCTGTTTATTTATTGTGTATATATATGGTCTATGGTCTATAAACACACTGAACTTTAATCTCCTGTTCTGTATTATGTTTACATATTCTGTTGTGCTGCAGCAAGCTAGAATTTCATTGTCCTATCTGGGACACATGACAATAAAACTCTCTTGACTTGACTCTTAAATGCCAATAGACAATAGACAATAGGTGCAGGAGTAGGCCATTCGGCCCTTCGAGCCAGCACCGCCATTCAATGTGATCATGGCTGATCATCCCCAATCAGTACCCCGTTCCTGCCTTCTCCCCATATCCCCTGACTCCGCTATCTTTAAGAGCCCTATCTAGCTCTCTCTTGAAAGCATCCAGAGAACCTGCCTCCACCACCCTCTGAGGCAGAAAATTCCACAGACTCACAACTCTCTGTGAGAAAAAGTTTTTCCTCGTCTCCGTTCTAAATGGCTTACTCCTTATTCTTAAACTGTGGCCCCTGGTTCTGGACTCTCCCAACATCGGGAACATGTTTCCTGCCTCTAGCGTGTCCAAACCCTTAATAATCTTATATGTTTCAATAAGATCCACACTCATCCTTCTAAACTCCAGAGTGTACAAGCCCAGCCGCTCCATTCTCTCAGCATATGACAGTCCCGCCATCCCGGGAATTAACCTTGTAAACCTACGCTGGGCTCCCTCAATAGCAAGAATGCCCTTCCTCAAATTAGGGGACCAAAACTGCGCACAATACTCCAGGTGTGGTCTCACTAGGGCTCTGTACAACTGCAGAAGGACCTCTTTGCTCCTATATTCGATTCCTCTTGTTATAAAAGCCAACATGCCATTCACTTTCTTCACTGCCTGCTGTACTTGCATGCTTACTTTCATAGACTGATGTACAAGGACCCCCAGATCCCGTTGTACTTCCCCTTTTCCCAACAACGCCATTTAGATAGTAATCTGCCTTCCTGTTTTTGCTACCAAAGTGGATAACCTCACATTTATCCGCATTAAACTTCATCTGCCATGCCACTATTGTATCTGCCTCCAACACCACCCCCAGCAGCGCGTTCCAAGCACCCACCGCCCTCTGTGTTACAAAACTTTCCCCTCACATCTATCGTCCTTCAACTATGCCTTCCAGTATTAGATATTTCCATCCTGGAGAAAGAGTTCAGACTGTCATAATTTTATGTATTTCTATCAGATCCCACCCCTCAACCTCTGGCTTTTCCAGAAGAAACCTCTTCCTGTAACTAACGTTCCCTAATCCAGGCATCATTCTGGTAAACTCAGTGGGTCAGGCAGCATCTCTGGAGAAAATGATTTGGCTGAAGAAGGGTCCCGACCCAAAACGACACCTGTCCATCTTCTCCAGAGATGCTGCCTGACCCGTTCAGTTACACCAGCATTTTGTGTCTATCTTTGGTCTAAACTAGCCTCTCAGGTTCCTATTAAATTGTCTATTGTCTCTTCTGCCTCAGAGGACGGTGGAGGCAGGTTCTCTGGATACTTTCAAGAGAGAGCTAGTTAGGGCTCTTAAAGATAGCAGAGTCAGGGGATATGGGGAGAAGGCAGGAACGGGGTACTGATTGGGGATGATCAACCATGATCACATTGAATGGCGGTGCTGGCTCAAAGGGCCGAATGGCCTACTCCTGCACCTATTGTCTATTGTCTATAAATCTTTCCACTCTTTCCCCTTAAACTATGTTTTCTGATACTTGATTCCCCTACCCTGGGCAAAGGACTGTGCATTCATGCTATCTATTTCCCACATTATCTTGAATAATGAATAAGTAAGTTTATTGGCCAAGTATTCACATACAAGGAATTTGCCGTGGTGCTCCACCCACAAGTGACAACATGACATACAGTGACTTATTCAACATGGCAGCACAGAGGCACAGTGGTACATTTGCTGCCTTACAGCGCCAGAGGCCCGGGTTCGAACCTGACCATGGGTGCCGTTTGTGTGGAGTATGCATGTTCTCCCTGTGACCTGGTGGGTTCCCTCCTGGTGCTCTGGTTTCCTCCCACATTCTGAAGACACGTGGACTTGTCGGTCAATTGGTTTCTGCAATTGTAGAATGTGAAACTGGGATAACATAGTTCTAGTGTATGGGGCCATAAGATCATGTGATAGGAGCAGAATTAGGCCATTTGGCCCATCAATACTCCACTATTCAATCATGGCTGATCTATCTCTCCCTCCTAACCCCATTTTCCTGCCTTCACTACTCCACTACCCCTGACACCTGTAAGTCTCGTAAGTCGTCGCGAACTCGGTGGGCTGAAGGGCCTGATTCCATGCTATATCTCTAAACAGAAACTGCAACCTCCATGAGATTACCCCTTAGCCTCCTGCACTCCAAGGAATGAAGTCCCAGCCTGCCCAGCCTCTCCCTGTAGCTCAGTCCCTGAAGTATTGGAAACATCCTTGCAAATCTTCACCGCGCTCCGTAGTTGTGAGTCTGTGGAATTCTCTGCCTCAGAGGGCGGTGGAGGCCGGTTCTCTGGATACATTCAAGAGAGAGCTGGATAGGGCTCTTGAAGATAGCGGAGTCCGGGGATATGGGGAGAAGGCAGGAACGGGGTACTGATTGGGGATGATCAGCCACGATCACATTGAATGGCGGTGCTGGCTCGAAGGGCCGCATGGCCTACTCCTGCACCTATTGTCTATTGTCTAAATGACATCCATTCTGTAGCAGTGTGACCAAAAACCAACACTATACTCCAAATGCTGCCTCAGCAACAATCTAGTATGACAGTGCAGTGTACCAGGGCAGTGGTCCTGGTGAATGCATGTACTTATAAAATCAGTATATGTTTCATTAAACAATGAACTGTCGGGAGTAAGTGGGTGAGCAAAGATCCATGTGCCAATGAGCGAGAGATCGATGTACCGTGACCACAAAATCTTTCTTTTTCATTCATGCACTTTACTCTTGAATAGATGAAGTATAACATGGTGAAAGTGTATAGATGTCTTCTGGGCAGAAGATGCTACTGATAATAATTGGTCGACAAAAATGCTGGAGAAACTCAGCGGGTCAGGCAGCGTCTATGGAGTGAAGGAATAGGTGACGTTTCGGGTCGAGACCCTTCTTCAGACTGATTTTTCCAGCATCTGCAGTTTTTTCTTAAAACAACTGATAATTGCTCTCTGCTTTTGCCACAGAGAGCCCAGAGGCTGGACTGAGTGGAATAGTAGAATAAGTCTAACCAGCCCCTCGACATAATTGATCAAAATATCCAGAACATCGACTCCACGCCGACCATCCTTTAGACTTTAGAGATACAGCGCGGAAACAGGCCCTTCGGCCGTCCGAGTCCGTGCCTTCCAGCGATCCCCGCACACTAACTCTATCCTACACACACTGGGGACAATTTACATTTACACCGAGCCAATTAACCTGCAAACATGTACGTCTTTGGAGTGTGGGAGGAAACCGAAGCACCCAGAGAAATCCCACGCAGGTCACGGGGAGAACGTCCAAACTCCGTACAGACAGCGCCCGTGGGCGGGATGGAACCCGGGTTCTCTGGCGCTGTGAGGCAGCAACTCTACCGCTGCGCCACCGTGCCGACTTCACACTAAATCTATGTTATCCAACTTACACTTCCTCTCCGTACACATCCACTCTCTACACACCAATTTACAGAGGCCGACGCTATCATAGAAACATAGAACATAGATGCAGGAGGAGGCCATTTGGCCCTTTGAGCCAGCACCGCCATTCATTGTGTTCATGGCTGATCATACAGCTATCAGCTGTGCCGATGATGTCCAAACTAGAGTAAATAAAGATTAAATTGTTTTTTAAGTTAGAAAGAAGACGGGAGAGAGATGAGTTTTTCATAGGATCATAAGTGATAGGAGTAGAATTATGCCATTCGGCCCATCAGGTCTACTCCGCCATTCAATTATGGCTGATCCATCTCTCCCTCCTAACCCCTTCTCCCCATAACCCCCGACTACCCCTTTCCCCTTTCATGTATATCTCTACACTGTGAATGGCTCGATTGTAATCACGTATTGTCTTTACCGCTGACTGGTTAGCACGCAACAAAAGCTTTTCACTGTACTTGCAGCGTAGAGACCCGGGTTCGATCCCTGTACGGAGTGCTGTCTGTATGGAGTTTGCACGTTCTCCCAGTGACCTGCGTGGGTTTTCACCGAGACCTTCGGCTTCCTCCCACACTCCAAAGACGTGCAGGTTTGCAGGTTAATTGTCTTGGTATTAGTGTAAAATTGTCCCTAGTGTGTGTGGGGTAGTGTTCGTGTGCGGGGATCGCTGGTCGGCGCGGACTGGATGGGCCGAAGGGCCTGTTTCCGCGCTGTAACTCTGTAACTAAACCGGACCCTTCGTCAAACGTCACCATTCCTTTTCTCCTGAGATGCCGCATGACCCGCTGATTTCCTCCAGCATTTTGTGTCTGGTCCTCTTCAAAGAAACCATTTGTCTGGCTTATTGTTGTTAGCAAATTTGTGCGCTTTCAAAATGACTCGTGAGAGAAGGAACTAAATGAAACATTAATGAGCAGACGTGAATCTGCACAGAAGAAGAGCATTTGCATCTGAATCTGGGATATTTGGCAAGTTGTGCGATCATTTGCCGAGGACAAATAATAAATGAATTGAACTTCCAGTGTGGCTTTAAGAGATAACAAGCGATGACAGTAATTGTAATTTGGCAAACCCTCCATGGAAACTGTGCAGCTTTCAATGCAGAGGTCTCAACGTGACTGGTTTTAATATAGAAGGAGGTGCCATTGTGACCATAACATTCAAATCTTTGCTTCGGGTCCTTTAGATTAGAGATACAGCGCGCAAATAGACAATAGACAATAGACAATAGGTGCAGGAGTAGGCCATTCGGCCCTTCGAGCCAGCATCGCCATTCACTGTGATCACGGCTGATCATCCAGGCCCACCGGCCCACCGAGCCCGCGCCGACCATCGACGCCCGCACACTAACACTATCCTGCACGCACTAGGGACAATTTACAATTTTACCGAGTCCAATCAATCTACAAACCTGCGCGTGCTTGGAGTGTGGGAGGAAACCGGAGAAAACCCACGCAGGTCACGGGGAGAACGTACAAACTCTGTGCGGACGGCACCCGTAGTCGGGATCAAACCCGGGTCTCTGGCGCTGTGAGGCAGCAGCGCCACCCGGCACAGGTAACTTAAGTAATACAAATATCGGAGAAACATAGAAACATAGAAACATAGAAAATAGGTGCAGGAGTAGGCCATTCGGCCCTTCGAGCCTGCACCGCCATTCAATGTGATCATGGCTGATCATCCAACTCTTGCTATCAATGCTAACATACCATTCGCTTTCTTCACTGCCTGCTGCACCTGCATGCCTACTTTCAATGACTGGTGTACCATGACACCCAGGTCTCGCTGCATCTCCCCTTTTCCTAATCGGCCACCATTTAGATAATAGTCTACCTTCCCGTTTTTGCCACCAAAGTGGATAACCTCACATTTATCCACATTATACTGCATCTGCCATGCATTTGCCCACTCACCCAACCTATCCAAGTCACCTTGCAGCCTCCTAGCATCCTCCTCACAGCTAACACTGCCCCCCACCTTCGTGTCATCTGCAAACTTGGAGATGTTGCATTCAATTCCCTCGTCCAAATCATTAATATATATTGTAAATAACTGGGGTCCCAGCACTGAGCCTTGTGGTACCCCACTAGTCACTGCCTGCCATTCTGAAAAGGACCCGTTTACTCCTACTCTTTGCGGTGCTGGTATCTTTCCACCCCGTGGAGGTCATGTCTTACACATATCTTGTAAATGCTTACATTCCAAGCATGCTTTACACAGCAAAAGTCAATTCCCTGTCATATTCTCTAACGGCGGTGGCATTTTGCAATTAAGTTCCATGTTTTCATTATTCAACAGTCAATGGGGACGGGCCACGAGCAATCAGCGTGGAAACCTAGCTCTCGTTTTCAAGGGAGAGTCAGATTTAGCTCTTAGGGCTAACGGAATCAAGGGATATGGGGAGAAAGCAGGAACGGGGTACTGATTCGGGATGATCAGCCATGATCATATTCAATGGCGGTGCTGGCTCGAAGGGCTGAATGGCCTACTCCTGCACCCATTGTATATGTTTCTATGTTTCTAATCCTCAAATGTCACTTCAAGCCCTCTATGGCTGGAACGGGTAAGTCTTTGACTTTGTTATTTGTTTGCCAGGCTCAGGCTGGGTTGCGTTGACAAACGAAGGACAAACTCCTATTTTTAGCCGTTCAGCGTGATGCTAAAATTAACATGTCAGACTCGAAGAAAGGTCAAGTAGATTTTAATCAATAAAATCCCAGTGAAAATTGAAACAGCCCAGTTGCATTTTATCTCAATATAGTCATAGGGTGATACACTGTGGAAACAGGCCCTTCGGCCCAACTTGCCCACAAAGGCCAACATGTCCCATCTACACTAGTCCCACCAGTGTGGAAACAGGCCCTTCGGCCCAACTTGCCCACACAGGCCAACGTGTCCCATCTACACTAGTCCCATCGGTGTGGAAACAGGCCCTTTGGCCTAACTTGCCTACACCGGCCAACATGTCCCAGCTACACTAGTCCCACCTGCCCGCATTTGGCCCATATCCCTCCAAACTTGGCCTCAACTACTTCCTCTGGCAGCTCGTTCCATACACCCACCACCCCTTGTGTGTGAAAAAGTTACCCCTCAGATCCCTATGAAATCTTATCCCCTTCACCTTGAACAAATGTCCTCTGGTCCTCGATTCCCCAATTACGGTACTAAATATTCTACTAACCGGAATATTTTTGTTCCTATTGTAAATGTGCTGAAAAACTGATTTTTATTTAAACTGTGATGAATAGAGTTAATAATCAGACAGGAATTCAATGGCTTATTACAATGTTCAAACACTGATTGTTGGCCTCCAAGATAGAGAATAACTCACTTTTCGTTCATTTGCTTATACTTTTTGGAAGCTAATCTCTGAACTTTGATAAGTTTTTCCCATGAACATTCCTGAAAGTAGCGGGAGAATCATTAGAGGAAATTTGAAGGGACATAAAAAGGTCCAATGTCGCCGAGTTTAGTTTAGAGATACAGCGCGGAAACAGGCCCTTCGACCCACCGAGTCCGTGCCAGCCAGCGATCCCCACACACTAACACTATCCTACACACACTGGGGACAATTTTACATTTACACCAAGGCAATTCACCTGCACACCTGCACGTCTTTTGGAGTGTGGGAGGAAACCGAAGATCTCGGAGAAAACCCCACGCAGGTCACGGGGAGAACGTGCAAACTCCGTACAGACAGCACCCGTAGTCAGGATCAAACCCTGGTCTCTGGCGATGTAAGTCAGAAGCTCTACCGCTACGCCACCGTGCCGTTCAGTGCCAGCGACCCGGGTTCAATCCTGACTCTGGCTGCCGTCTGTACGGAGTTTGTACGTTCTCCCCGTGGCCATGTGGATTTTTCTCTGAGATCCAATGAGATAGATCAGCCAGGATTGAATGAAGGAGTAGACCTGATGGGACAAATGGCCTAATTTTGCTCCTATCACCTAAACTCATGGACTTATGAAGGAAGAGCAAGGCATGGAAGAAGACCCAAAGCCTGGATGAAGACCAAGCATGGAGGAAGCCCACAGCTTGGAAGAAGACCAAGGCACATAGCCTCTTGGTGAAGAGAGAGCAAGACATAAAACATAGCACAGTGTAGCCTTTGGGCTTGTATACTCTGGAGTTTAGAAGGATGAGAGAGGATCTTATTGAAACATATAAGATTATTAAGGGATTGGACACGCTAGAGGTAGGAAACATGTTCCCGATGTTGGGGGAGTCCAGAACCAGTGGCCACAGTTTAAGAATAAGGGGGTAAGCCATTTAGAACGGAGACAAGGAAACACTTTTTCACACAGAGATTTGTGAGTCTGTGGAATTCTCTGCCTCAGAGGGCGGTGGAGGCCGGTTCTCTGGATACTTTCAAGAGAGAGCTAGATAGGGCTCTTAAAGGTAGCGGAGTCGGGGGATATGGGGAGAAGGCAGGAACGGGGTACTGATTGGGGATGATCAGCCATGATCACATTGAATGGCGGTGCTGGCTCAAAGGGCCGAATGGCCTACTCCTGCACCTATTGTCTATTGGTCCACTATGGCACTTAAGAGGTTTTTGGATAGGCACATAGATATGCAAAGAATGATCATCTGAATGTTTCATCTGAAACACTGCCCAATGAAGCTGAGGATTTTATATACAGGAAGGAACTGCAGCTGCTGGTTTACACCGAAGATAGACACAAAAGGCTGGAGTAACTCGGACATCATCTCTGGAGAAAAATAATGGGTGACGTTTCGGGTCTGAAGAAGGGTCTTGACCCAAAACATCACCTATTCCTTCTCTCCAGAGGTGCTGCCTGTCCCGCTGAGTTACTCCAGCATTTTGTGTCTCTCTTCGATTTAAACCTGCATCTGCAGTTCCTTCCTACACACAACATAGAAACATAGACAATAGGTGCAGGAGTAGGCCATTCGGCCCTTCGAGCCTGCACCGCCATTCAATATGATCATGGCTGATCATCCAACTCAGTATCCTGTACCTGCCTTCTCTCCATACCCCCTGATCCCTTTAGCCACAAGGGCCACATCTAACTCCCTCTTAAATATAGCCAATGAACTGACCTTAACTACTTTCTGTGGCAGAGAGTTCCAGAGATTCACCACTCTCTGTGTAAAAAATGATTTTCTCATCTCGGTCCTAAAAGACTTCCCCCTTATCCTTAAACTGTGACCCCTTGTTCTGGACTTCCCCAACATCGGGAACAATCTTCCTGCATCTAGCCTGTCCAACCCCTTAAGAATTTTGTAAGTTTCTATAAGATCCCCCCTCAATCTTCTAAATTCTAGCGAGTACAAGCCGAGTCCATCCAGTCTTTCTTCATATGAAAGTCCTGCCATCCCAGGAATCAGTCTGGTGAACCTTCTCTGTACTCCCTCACAAGGATTTATTACGTTCACCAATAACCACACCATTGCTTTACGGTCAAGCAGAATGAAAGTTTAGCAACATATAACTGATTAGGTCAACTGTTAATGTCTGGAAGGTGATACTGCTTTGAACGACTCAATAATCAAGATAGGGTGGTCAAAGTCGCCAAGATATGAACATCTCCGTGGAAGCTGTTCTGTAAAAACAACTCTGATGTAATTGGTTTCTCAGTTCAGAAGTTTGACATTGATCCAGAGACACACATGCGCTAATCTAACATTTTGAATCCCAAATGATTGACGACACAATTTTAAAAAAAATACTTTGAAGAAATTACATTCGAAATTCCCCTCTCCATCAAAAATCCTCATTTAACCAGCAGGCAAAACAGTCCCTATCAGAGTTGAAAATAATATTGCCAATGGTAATATCTAGGTTCCTCCTAATTTAAATGATTTAGTGGCAATGCCTTTGGGCCAGCTTAAAAAAAATGCAATTTGCTCCGTTTTGCTAAACGTACCATATTTCAGAGGTGTAGTTCTGCGGCAATTCCACCAAGAGTTAGAGTGTGATTTATGAATCTTATTTACTTGCTGTGAATGCTCCACAGCATTCCCTTTAATTGAAAACTAACCAACAATTCCAGCAGTCACTTGAAGAAAATATTACTTCTGCCCAGAGATTGCTATCACCCCTGATAACCACCTTCAGTTTATTCATTTATATAACTTCGCGCATAGGGTGAGCCACGTGACATAGTTGCTTCAAGTGGCGTGAAGGACAGGGCGGCACGGTGGCGCAGCGGTAGAGTTGCTGCCTTACAGCGCCAGAGACCCGGGTTCGATCCTGGCTGTGGGTGCTGTCTGTATGGAATTTGAACTTTTGTGGATGATCTCGAAGGCCCTTTTGTGCTGGCTCAAAGGGCCGAATGGCCTATTCCCGCACCTATTGTCCATTGTTCTCTGTGTGACCTACGTGGGTTTTCTCCAGGATGTCCAGTTTCCTCCCACACTAAAGAAGGCTCCCGACTTGAAGTGTTGTCTATCCATTCCCTCCACAGATGTTGCCTGAGCCACTGAGTTCCTCCAGCACCTTGTGTGCTTTGATAGATTTTTAGTTCTTAACAGGATTAAGAGGGTGGTGAATCTGTGGGATTCATTGCCACAGACGGCCGTGGAGGCCAAGTCAGTGGATATTTTTAAGGCAGAGATAGATTGATTCTTGATTAGTAAGGGTGTCAGGGGTTATGGGGAGAAGGCAGGAGAATGGGGTTAGGAGGGAGAGATAGATCAGCCATGATTGAATCGCGGAATATACTTGATGGGCCAAATGGCCTAATTCTGCTCCTATCACTTGTTAACTTGATGCATGGGTGTTCTCTGGGTGCTCCGGTTTCCTCCCACACTCCAAAAACGTACAGGTGTGCAGGTTAGTAGGCTTCTAGAATGATCCCTAGTGTAAGATTGAACTAGTGCATGGGTCATTGTGGTCAGTGTGGACTTGTGGGCCTTAGGGCCAATTTCCACGTTGTATCTCTGAACTAAACCTAAACTAAATAAATTCAGTTCCTTCACATTGCAAACACTTCAATAAGTCAACAATACTCAAAATAAAAATGCATCAAAATATCTTTAGGACTTCTAAATAGGTTATCGCTTTTGCTAATAATGCTATTTAATCTAATTTGAGGAAGGACATTCTTGACATTGAGGGAGTGCAGCGTAGGTTTACAAGGTTAATTCCCGGGATGGTGGGACTGTCATATGCTGAGAGAATAGAGCGGCTGGGCTTGTACACTCTGGAGTTTAGAAGGATGAGAGGTTATCTCATTGAAACATATAAGATTGTTAAGGGTTTGGACACGCTAGAGGCAGGAAACATGTTCCTGATGTTGGGGGAGTCCAGAACCAGGGGCCACAGTTTAAGAATAAAGGGCCTGTCCCACGAGCATGCGACTGCATGCATCTAGCGTGACCAAACGTGGTCGCTTGAGGCGTACGGCCTCGCGGGGCCGGTCCCACTTCCAACCGCGGAGCCGTCTGGAGCTGGTCCCGACATCATACTCACCAATCAGCTGGGCAGGAGGCGGGCCGACTGAATTTGGACGTCGCACGGCGTCGGGCGGTTACGTCATCACGCAACGGCACGCCGGGCGGTGACGTCATCGCGCAATGCCACCCGCTAGGCTACGCCGTCAAGACGCTGCGTACGCCGTCGAGACGCTGCACACGCCCGTCGAGACGGCTGCGGGCCGACAGGCCGTTGCCGCGCGGAATCTTTGGACAGTGTCGGTTTTTCGGAGCCCCGCGCGATGTCGGGACCAGCGCCGCACAACTCCATACGGCTCCGGCGATCGAAGTGGGGCCGGCCCCGCGAGGCCGTACGGCTCAATCGACCACGTTAGGGCGCGCTTGCCGCATGCAGTCGCATGCTGGTGGGACAGGCCCTTAAGAAGCAAGCCATTTAGAAAGGAGATGAGGAAACACTTTTTCTCACACAGAGTTGTGAGTCTGTAGAATTCTCTGCCTCAGAGGGCGGTGGAGGCCGGTTCTCTGGATACTTTCAAGAGAGAGCTGGATAGGGCTCTTAAAGATAGCGGAGTCAGGGGATATGGGGAGAAGGCAGGAACGGGGTACTGATTGGGGATGATCAGCCATGATCACATTGAAAGGTGGTGCTGGCTCGAAGGGCCGAATGGCCTACTCCTGCACCTATTGTCAATTGTCTATTATCTTCTTAAATGTCCTTTACAAAAAAGCATACAATTAAAATAAATTCTAACTGTCTAGCCAGATATTTTTATGGGTTGTTTTTCAAAAGGTGAACCATCAACGATGATAATGATTATAACTGATAAGGGCACAACAACTTAGAGAGGACATGTTGCAGCCCTCATCCAGCGAATAACCTACAGACTGAAAATAAAGACATGTTTAAGAAAGAACTGCAGATGCTGGAAAAATCGAAGGTAGACAAAAATGCTGGAAAGAACTCAGCGGGTGAGGCAGCATCTATGGAGAGAAGGAATTGGCGATGTTTCGGGTCGAGGCCCTTCTTCAGACTGATGTGGGGTTGGGGGGGGCGGGAAGAAGAAAGGAAGAGGCGGAGACAGTGGGCTGTGGGAGAGCTGGGAAGGGGAGGGGAAGGAGGGAGAAAGCAGGGACTACCTGAAGTTGGAGAAGTCAATGTTCATACCGCTGGGGTGTAAACTACCCAAGCGAAATATGAGGTGTTGCTCCTCCAATTTACGGTGGGACTCACTCTGGCCGTGGAGGAGGCCCAGGACAGAAAGGTCGGATTCGGAATGGGAGGGGGAGTTGACGTGCTGAGCCACCGGGAGATCAGGTTGGTTAGTACGAAGTGTCCACGCCAGTGGGCCACATGAGTGGCAAGAGTGTGGGGTAATAATTGTGATTAGGGGAAACTGTATTGTATGTATGCATAGTCTCCGAGAATGTTGGATGGAGTTTTGTAAGGATCATGTATTGTATATATTTATTTCTCAAAAAAATTCTATTTAGAAATCAATTAAAAAATAATAATGCGAACTGTGCGGAGGTGGTGGGCGAAGCGATCGCCAAGCCTGCGCTTGGTCTCACCGATGTAGAGCAGTTGACAAATAAAGACAGGTAGCGTTAGATACATTGCAGAATGCTGGAGTAACTCAGCGGGACGGGCAGCATCTCTGCAGAGAAGGAATGGGTGACGTTTCTTGTAGAGACTCTTCACGTCACCCATTCCTTCTCTCCAGAGATGCTGCCTCTCGCGCTGATGTTACTCCAGATTTGTTGGCGTTTATCTTCAGTTTAATCCAGCATCTGCAGTTCCTTCCTACACAGACATTGAGACATGTTCTCCAGAGATGCTGCCTGATCCATTGAGTTACTCCAGCGTTTTGTGAGTGTTTTTTGTTCAGTTTCTAGGTTAATTGGCCCGCTGCAAATTACCCCCTGGTGTGCAGGGAGTGGATGAGAAAGTGGGATAACATAGAACTAGTGCACTGAAAGGAACTGCAGATGCTGGTAAATACTGTAGTTAGGCACAAAGTGCTGGAGTAACTCAGCGGGAAAGGCAGCATCTCCGAAGAAAAAGAATGGATGACGTTTCGGGTCTGGACCCTTCTTCATTGATGGTCAGCATGGCCTCAATGGGCCGATAGGCCTGTTTCAGAATTTCTCACACTAAATGTAAACTAATATTACAAAACTAAACAAAAATAGACTGTTCAAAACCATAACCTGGAATAGTTATTTGTAATACAGGTAGAGTAGATTATTATAACTTTGTAGCTTTATCTCAATATATAATAGACAATAGGTGCAGGAGTAGGCCATTCGGCCCTTCGAGCCAGCACCGCCATTCACTGTGATCACGGCTGAATGTAGCCGTCTTGCTGGTTACATTGTGTCGACCTTACTGTTTTGACATTGGTAAATGTTGTCAAGTCCTTTAGGGCACTAACTTGTTCATGTTAAGGTATAAAGCAAGTAAAAGGCCTGCAGTGGTGAAAATTCCCAATGCAATGCGACCAGTTAGAAATGATTGTTTTGTGGAACAAACCCTCTTTAGCCAGAGGGTGGTGAATCTGTGTAATTCATTGCCACAGACGGCGGTGGAGGCCCATTCACTGGATATTTTCATGGGCGGCACGATGGCGCAGCGGTAGAGTTGTGCTGCCTCACAGCGCCAGGGACCCGGGTTCGACCCCGACTACGGGTGCTTGTCTGTACGGAGTTTGTACGTTCTCCCCGTGACCTGCGTGGGTTTTCTCCGAGATCTTCGGTTTCCTCCCACACTCCAAAGACGTACAGGTTTGCAGGGTAATTGACTTGGTATAAGTGTAAATTGTCCCTAGTGTGTGTAGGATGGTGTTAGTGTGCGGGGATCGCTGGTCAGCACGGACTCGGTGGGCCGAAGGGCCTGTTTCCACGCTGTATCTCTGAACTAAACTAAACAGAAGGCGGTGGAGGCCAAGTCAAAGGATATTTTTATGGCAGAGATTGATAGATTCTTAATTAGTACGGGTGTCAGGGGCTACGGGGCGAAGGCAGGAGAATGGGGTTGAGAGGGAAAGATAGATCAGCCATGATTCTTGCCATTGAGGGAGTGCAGCGTAGGTTTACAAGGTTAATTCCCGGGATGGCGGGACTGTCATATGCTGAGGGAATGGAACGGCTGGGCTTGTACACTCTGGAGTTTAGAAGGATGAGAGGGCATCTTATTGAAACATATAAGATTATTAAGGGTATGGACACGCTAGAGGCAGGAAACATGTTCCCGATGTTGGGGGAGTCCAGAACCAGGGGCCACAGTTTAAGAATAAGGGATAAGCCATTTAGAACGGAGACGAGGAAACACTTTTTCTCACAGAGAGTTGTGAGTCTGTGGAATTCTCTGCCTCAGAGGGCGGTGGAGGTTGGTTCTCTAGATACTTTCAAAAGAGAGCTAGATAGGGCTCTTAAAGATAGTGGAGTCGGGGAATATGGGTTGAAGGCAGGAGCGGGGTACTGATTGGGGATGATCAGCCATGATCACATTGAATGGCGGTGCTGGCTCGAAGGGCCGAATGGCCTACTCCTGCACCTATTGTCTATTGTCTATTGATTGAATGGCGGAGCAGACTTGATGGGCCGAATGGCCTAATTCTACTCCTAGAACGTATCGAAAAATGATAGCTGTGGAAAGCTAACAATTTGATGTATGTTTTCAGAAAAAAACAACAATTTAGACTTAATTCACATTACAACAACTCAATGGAGCTGACTATCTTATCAAATGTTTTCAATCCTTGAAAATATTCCTTGACAAACGAGGTCCAATAATTTGTGCCCTGCAGCCTACAATATCCCAATATCTCTCCTTCGTTCCACGAATTGAGAATACAAACACAGATACCTGCATCAAACAGCTGCATTCCTGATAAGAACAGGCTCCTGTCACCTCTGGGTCTAAAATTGCTTGCAGCTTTGCAATGGACTTTACCATCTCTCAAACAACTCACACTTGACGTGTTAGTTTGTAGGAGAGATTCGCTGCAATTCCAGAGATCTGCAACGTGTGAGCGTGCACACACACACACACACACACGCACACGCGCGGTGGGAACGCGATCATTGGCCTTTAGCAAGCATTTACCATCAAATCCCTCACCATCATTCCGAAATCCTGTTTGAAACTGAGGAAGATTTAATGCAATTAGCGTGTAAGTGAAGGGTGGCCCGGTAGCTGCCTCACAGCGCCGGAGACCCGGGTTCGAACCCGACCGCAGGTGCTGCCTGTACGGAGTTTGCACGTTCTTGCGCGGGTTTTCTCCGGGATCTTCGGTTTCCTCCCACACTCCAAAGACGTACAGGTTGGCAGGTTAATAGGCTTGGTATAAGTGTAAATTGTCCCTAGTGTGTGTTGGATAGAGTCAGTGTGCGGGAATCGTTGGTCGGCACGGACCCGGTGGGCCGAAGGGCCTGTTTCCGCGATGTAGCTCGAAACTAAACTACACTAAATTCAACTCCAAGTATTCCCAATAGAGTAATCTTGCAAACTGCAACGTTAAGTGTTTGACTTGGTAACAATGTGAGTTCAACAGAATGCCTTGTTTGTCATTAATGGAGAGTTACTGAGTGATTTAGACTTTCAATTAACTAGGGCTGCATCTCTAAACTAAACTAAACTAATCTCTCCAATTTCCATAAAATGAACATGAATGCAGCTGATTCCATTCATTGTTTTGTGATATTACAGTAAAAATAATATTTTGGGGTAATATTTCCATCTTTTCTTTCATATGTCTGATGTATTAATATTGCATTTTGTTACTTAAGTCCGGTAATTGAATTAGGGACCGGTAGTGTACTGATTTGTTTCTTGTACGAGCGTCCAAGGATATGAAGGTCTCGTGAGCCATGAATTATGGATTTGGATACCAAATCGGACAAAAAGTCTTGAACATGGAACATGTTTCTCTTTCCACAAATGTTGCCGGACCTGTTGGGAGTGTGGGAGGAAACCGGAGCACCCGGAGAAAACCCACACTGGTCAGAGAACGTACACCTAGGGACAATTTATAATTTTACCAAGCCAATTAACCTCCAAACTTTCTTTAGTCAGAGGGTGGTGAATCTGTGGAATTCTTTGCCACAGAAGGCTGTGGAGGCCAAGTGAGTGGATATTTCTAAGGCAGAGGTAGATGAGATTCTTGATTAGTGCGGGTGTCAGGGGTTATGGGGAGAAGGCAGGAGAATGGGGTTAATAGACAATAGACAATAGGTGCAGGAGTAGGCCATTCAGCCCTTTGAGCCAGCACTGCCATTCAATGTGATCATGGCTGATCATTCCCAATCAGTACCCCGTTCCTGCCTTCTCCCCATATCCCCTGACTCCGCTATCTTTAAGAGGGAGGGAGAGATAGATCAGCCATGATTGAATGGCGGAGTGCTGGCTCAAAGGGCCGAATGGCCTAATTCTGCTCTAAGAACTTATCGATTCATGAAAAACGATTGCTATGGAAAGCTAACAATATGACGTATGTTTTAAAAATATATATATCCAATTTGGACTTAATTCCCATTATATAACCTTAAACCTGTGCTTCTTTGGAGTGTGGGAGGAAACCGGAGATCCCGGGAAAACCCACACAAGTCACGGGGAGAACGTGCAAACTCCATACAGACAGCACCCGTGGTCAGGATGGAACCTGGGTCTCTGGTGCAGCCCCTTAACATTACTAAAATAACAGGGAAGGAAACGGCATGGAAATTTTCATTGCGGATGTCACAAAAATATGATGATTTCCCGCAAACCGTCAATTTTGATTTTGAAGACGAGGTATAATATTTATAAATTAGATGGCTAAGCAGCCGCAAACATTGTGGTGGGCAGATCAGCTCATTCAGACACAATCAACCTTGGCATTTAGATATTATCCATGATGAAATCAGTTGTGTTTCAATGCAGTGACCTTTCTTTATCATTGAAGCCACTAAATTCCCATTTAAACAATTTTGTATCCCAGTGTACAAACATGACACAGCATGGTAAATCAGCAATATAACCTCTCCGCAGTTCATTCCTCTCCGAGCTGAATCATTCTGAATTCCAATTTTGCTGAAATCTCTGCCGTTGCCTGCCGATGTCTGAATGAAATTCTGATCCTACTACACACAGCAGTGAATTCATATGTTAATTGTCATATCCCAAGCGATCATGGACAATGGGCTTATCAATTCTGCAGAACGGATGATCTTTTAGACAATAGACAATAGACTATAGACAATAGGTGCAGGAGTAGGCCAATCGGCCCTTCGAGCCAGCACCGCCATTCAATGTGATCATGGCTGATCATCCCCAATCAGTACCCCGTTCCTGCCTTCTCCCCATATCCCCTGACTCCGCTATCTTTAAGAGCCCTATCTAGCTCTCTCTTGAAAGCATCCAGAGAACCGGCCTCCACCACCCTCTGAGGCAGAGAATTCCACAGACTCACCACTCTCAGTGAGAAAAAGTGTTTCCTCGTCTCTGTCCTAAATGGCTTACCCCTTAATCTTAAACTGTGGCCCCTGGTTCTGGACTCTCCCAACATCGGGAACATGTTTCCTGCCTCTAGCATGTCCAAAACCTTAGTAATCTTATATGGTTCAATAAGATCCCCTCTCATCCTAAATTCTAGAGTATACAAGCCCAGCCGCTCCATTCTCTCAGCATATGACAGTCCCGCCATCCCGGGAATTAACCTTGTAAACCTACGCTGCACTCCCTCAATAGCAAGAATGTCCTTCCTCAAATTTGGAGACCAAAACTGCACACAATACTCCAGGTGTGGTCTCACTCGGGACCCTGCACAACTGCAGAAGGACCTCTTTGCTCCTATACGCATCTCCTCTTGTTATGTCTTTCCGCTGACTGGATAGCACGCAACAAAAGCTTTTCACTGTACCTCAGTACATGTGACAATAAATTAAACTGAAATTGACTGAAATTGAGGCTATAAAAATGGTGGGACGTTTAGGTTAAAGGTAAACACAAAATTCTGGAGTAACTCAGCGAGACAGGCAGCATCTCTGGAGAGAAGGAATGGGTGACGTTTCGGGTCGAGACTCATTCTTCATTTAGGTTTATTCAAACTAAACATATAGAACAAAGAAATGAAAGAAATGCAAAAAGGTGACGAGGATCAAGGAATTAATCCATTGGTAGCTGTGGGCTGGGTGAAAATGAGTTGCGGACAATGAAACACGCCAGGACTTGCGCTAAACATTGATGCCTTATCATGTATTTGTACAGTGCGAATGGCTCGATTGTAATCATAATCTTAATCATCATCATGCTTTATTAGCCAAGTATGTTTTGCAACATACGAGGAATTTGATTTGCCGTACAGTCATACCATTAAAAAGCAACAAGACACACAAAATACATTTTTACATGAACATCCACCACAGTGACTCCTCCACAATCCTCAGTGTGATTGAATAGTGTGTTGTCTTTTCGCTGACTGGATAGCACACAACAAAAGCATTTCACTGTACCTCAATTCTTGCCATAGAGGGAGTACAGAGAAGGTTCACCAGACTGATTCCTAGGATGTCAGGACTTTCATATGAAGAAAGACTGGATAGACTCGGCTTGTACTCGCTAGAATTTAGAAGATTGAGGGGGGATCTTATAGAAACTTACAAAATTCTTAAGGGGTTGGACAGGCTAGATGCAGGAAGATTGTTCCCGACGTTGGGGAAGTCCAGAACAAGGGGTCACAGTTTAAGGATAAAGGGGAAATCTTTTAGGACTGAGATGAGAAAAACATTTTTTCACACAGAGAGTGGTGAATCTCTGGAACTCTCTGCCACAGAAGGTAGTTGAGGCCAGTTCATTGGCTATATTTAAGAGGGAGTTAGATGTGGCCCTTGTGGCTAAAGGGATCAGGGGGTATGGAGAGAAGGCAGGTACGGGATACTGAGTTGGATGATCAGCCGTGATCATATTGAATGGCGGTGCAGGCTCGAAGGGCCGAATGGCCTACTCCTGCACCTATTGTCTATGTTTCTATGTTTCTATGATACTCGTGACAATAGGGGAAAGGAAGGTGGATCAAATCCAAAATTAGCTTAAATCAATATCACACATCAAAGAGATCGTGCGTGCAGAATCAATGATGTTTCTCTGACTGGATTTACCGTCAGGTGCTGCTTTGACCTGTTATTGATTTGTTTGCACAGCGGTATAAAATGCAGGCACTCAGTTGGAACTAATACGTCTCCACTCTCCATTCGCCAGCTATGATGCTGCCACAGGACACAAGACACAAGACACCTACATCACCAGCCCACCGCCATCATGCAATTCCCTGATGTTGCCTCAATGCATCCTGTTGACAGCTCCATTTATCTAAACGTTACTTCACCATCCAGCGGTTGTACCCTGGTGAATCTTTCACTTTTCACCTTCCTAAATCCAGGGCAGCAAAGTCATTTAGAACGTGCCTATCAGAGTGAGGCCTGATGCAACAGCACCACATATTTCCCTGGGGCAGCTTGCAACCCAGCGGTATGAACATTGACTTCTCTAACTTCGAGTAACCCTTGCATCCCCTCTTTCTCCATCCCCTCCCCCTTCCCAGTTTTCCAACCACTTTCACTGGCGTCTTCAATCTCAGTTTCAGTTTATTGTCTCTCTGCCTCAGTGGGCGGTGGAGGCCGGTTCTCTGGATGATTTCAAGAGAGAGCTAGATAGGGCTCTTAAAAATAGCGGAGTGAGGGGATATGGGGAGAAGGCAGGAACGGGGTACTGATTGGGGATGATCAGCCATGATCACATTGAGAATCCAGAGAACCGGCCTCCACCGCCCTCTGAGGCAGAGAATTCCACAGACTCACAACTCTCTGTGAGAAAAAGTGTTTCCTCGTCTCCGTTCGAAATGGCTTACACCTTATTCTTAAACTGTGGCCCCTGGTTCTGGACTCCTCATATTCCTCCTATGTTGCAAAACATACTTGGCTAATAAAGTATGATTATGATTATGAATTGTCCTGATGTTTTTGTCCCTGTCTGTCACTGAATAACAGGCAGAGCCATTTCCTTCCACACTCTGGTTAACACTGGGGAGGGAGCCAAGAGAAAAGCAGCATTTACTTCATCACTTGTTCATTATTATCCGATTTGTCTGTTGTAGATTAATTTTGATTGGGTTTTGCTCTTTCATTGTCTTCCTCTGACTGCCTAATTCCACTGCGTTCACTCGGGGAGTTGCGTTAGCGACTCTCTCTGGCAACAGTTTCTGCTGCGACTCTGAATATTAATATCACTATATTGTTTACAGGAAGATTCTCCATCCGTGACCCAGCCGGCAAACGTTTGCTTCTGAACCACAGGTTTGCAGGTTCAGGCCCTTGATCGGAGAATTGTGCAGGAAGGAACTGCAGATGCTGGTTTAATCCGAAGATAGACACAAAAAGCCGGTGTAGCTCAGCGGGACAGGCAGCATCTCCGGGGAAAAGGAATGGGAGTGTGAGAGGAAACCGGTAAACACGCGGAGAAAACCCACGCGGGGAGCACATGCAAGCTCCGTACAGACAGCACCTGTAGTCAGGATCGAACTCGGGTCTCTGGCGCTGTGAGGCAGCAACTCTACCGCTGTGCCACCGTGCCACCCCATATGTACAA
>CM075979.1:2733850-2783850 GCA_038087875.1 Malacoraja senta
ATCAGGCAACTGAACCATCCTTCCACAACCAGAGTGCAGTGCTGAACTACTATCTACCTCATTGGTGACCCTTGGACTATCCTTGATCGGACTTTGCTGGCTTTACCTTGCACTAAACGTTATTCCCTTACCATGTATCTGTACACTGTGAATAGCTCGATTGTAATCATGTATTGTCTTTCCACTGACTGGATAGCACGCAACGAAAGCTTTCCACTGTACCTCGGTACACGTGACAATAAACTAAACTGTAAACTGAAGATGCAACAAAGGGTTTGGTCTAGACTTAAAGTAGCGGAGTGTGGAGTTGATCAAGGAGGGAAATGTTGTCCCGTGATCCTTCGAAATTGAGGATGATAAGGTCATGTGATAGGGGTAGAAATAGGCCATTCGGCCCATCAAGTCTACTCCTCCATTCAATCATGGCTGATCTATCTCTCCCTCCGAACCGCATTCTCCTGCCTCCTCCCCATAACCCCTGACACCCGCACTAATCAAGAATCTATCTATCTCTGCCTTGAAAATATCCACTGACTTGGCCTCCACAGCCCTCTGTGACAAAGAATTCCACAGATTCACCACCCTCTTGAGTTTCATGGACGATTCACAAACTGAGGTGGACAAAACTGCTGGAGAAACTCAGCGGGTGAGGCAGCATCTATGGAGCGAAGGAATAGGTGCGGTTTCGGGTCGAGATCCTTCTTCAGACTGATGAGCTCCATAGATGCTGCCTCACCCGCTGAGTTTCTCCAGCATTTCTGTCTACCTTCCTTTTTTCCAGCATCTGCAGTTCTTTCTTAAACATTCACAAACTGTGTGTGTGTGTGTGGGTTAGCGCAACCTAGAATTCCTCCCCAACACCATTAAAAGGAAATAAAGCAATCTCAAGGCTATTATCTTGCAGATGAAATGTGAGGCTGAAAAAGATTTGCTGTTGCTCCCAGAATGTATGAGATAATGGTGTTTTAGTGCCAGCGTTGCCACACACAGGCTTTGAACACCTGACAGATATAGATTAAACTTGACTGAGAAAGATAAGTCTGTCAGCTCCAGTGTAAGTGCCCTTTTAATGGTAAGATAAGGTTTAAATACTAGGAAATAGCCACCCCGCAACAAACATTCACAAGAGTGGTGGCTGATTTGTTCTTAAGTTATCGTTGCTGGAAATTTAGACTTCAGAGATACAGCATGGAAACAGGCCCTTGATCCCACTGAAGAACGGAGATGAGGAACCACTTTTTCACACAGAGAGTGGTGAGTCTGTGGAATTCTCTGCCTCAGAGGGCGGTGGAGGCCGGTTCTCTGGATGCTTTCGAGAGAGAGCTAGATAGGGCTCTTAAAGATAGCGGAGTCAGGGGGATATGGGGAGAAGGCAGGAACGGGGTACTGATTGGGGATGATCAGCCATGATCACATTGAATGGCGGTGCTGGCTCGAAGGGCCGAATGGCCTACTCCTGCACCTATTGTCTATTGTCTATAAGATGGACATAAAGTTCTGGAGTAACACACCCGGGTCAGGCAGCATCTCGAGAGAATGGGAATAGGTGAAGTTTCGAGTGAACCCTTCTCCAGTTAGAGTCTGAAGAAGGGTCTCGACCTGAAACGTCACCCATCCATGTTCTCCACAGATGCTGCCTGACCCGCTGAGTTACTCCAGCACTCTGTGAAACGTCACCTACTTTCTACACATTTTGGCCCACCGAGTCCACAGCGCCCATCGATCACCTGTTCACACTAGTTCCATGTTATCCCACTCTCTCATCCACCCCCTACTCACTAGGAGTGTTATATTCCGGACGGCAGAATGAATAACAACTTACACGCAGGTTGCCTGGATCACGAGAGAGAGATTTATTACCCAACATTCCCTGCTTATATTGAACACAACTCATTAACATAAACATGAATATGTATGAATACATTACACTGCTCTCCTTTTTTTAAGTATTAAATCTAAGTACTCAGTTACAATTTTGTTGTTGTGCTACTTGATTTAAACCAGTATTTATGAAATCTTAAATGATAAACATAATATATTTATTTTACATATCTACACATTTTTCGTTTTACTTATACATTGAGTTACTTAACTTATAAACCTAATCTGACTACTGGTTTATGGATCCTGCCTGATCGTCTAACAGTAACAGGTTTAAGTGTTGACTCAACTGTAGGCTTGTTTGGCTCTGTTTTAGTACCCTGACTTTGACCAGAGGAATCTGTTTCTTTGTCTGTACTGACTGAACTTTGTGTTTCAATCACAGTGGTCTCTTCCAACTCACTTTCAGATAAAAACTCAGGGATTAGGACTTCATGCTCAGTTGTTGGTTCATCTTTGGCTGGAATCATTTGATCAACATGAACACTTTTGATCCTATCTCTAACTTCAACTAAGTATCTTTTTGTTCCACACACTTCCACTATTTTCCCAACATCCCATTTGTCTCGACTGGACTTGTTGGGAGGACTGAGAACACGAACCTGCTCATCTGGCTTGAAGTACCTCTCCTTTTTGTGGGAGTGAAAATGGTGTTTTTGACTTAACTGCTTTTGCTCAACTATCAAGGCCAAATCGAGTTGAACAAGACTTAAAGCCCTGTCCCACGGTACGAGTTCATTCCAAGAGCTCTCCCAAGTTTGCCCTGATTCGAACTCGGAGATTTACGGTAATGGCCGCTCGTCTGTACTCGGGGCTCTCGTGGACATTTTTCAACATGTTGAAAAATCTTCCCGAGTCTTCCCGAGCTTACCTGCCGTTAGCGAGTCTTCCCGAGTACCTGCCGTTAGCGTTACGAGCCGCTAAGAGACGTCCCCGAGCTCTGACGTACCCGCTACGTTCATTCTCCGTGCTTACCGCGAGTTTGATTTATTTTAAACTCGGGAGAGCTCTTGGAATGAACTCGTACCGTGGGACAGGGCTTTTATGTGGAGAAGGCAGGAAAATGGGATTAGGAGGCAGAGAACAGCCATGATTGAATCAATGGGCCGAATGGCCCAATTCTACTCCTGGAACGTGTCAACTTGTGACCTTGTGGGACTCCCTAATCTTCCCACATAGATAAAGACGCCTGTTTTTCAGAGAAAAGTTACTGAATGCTGGGTCACAATAGTTAACCCTGTAAACAAGTGGAGGTGACTAACCTCGATTTGGTGCTTTAAAAAAATATATAAAAGTACCGCATGCTTTGAATCATGAGGACCACCTCTTGCTTGATTGTTCCCCTTGGAGTTTAGAAGCATGAGGGGCAACCTCATTGAATAGTGAAAGGCTTGTATATGGTGGATGTGGAGAGGATGTTTCCACTAATTGGAGAGTCTAGGACCAGAGGCCATAGCCTTAGAATTAAAGGACGTTCTTTTCGGAAGGAGATGAGAAGGACTTTCTTTAGTCAGAAGGTGGTGAATCTGTGGAATTCTTTGCCACAGAAGGCTGTGGAGGTCAAGTCAGTGGATATATTTAAGGCAGAGATAGATAGATTCTTGATTAGTGCGGGTGTCAGGGGTTATGGGGAGAAGGCAGGAGAGTGGGGTTAGGAGGGAGAGGTAGATCAGCCTTGATTGACAATAGACAATAGGTGCAGGAGTAGGCCATTCGGCCCTTCGTGCCAGCACCGCCATTCAATGTAATAATGGCTGATCATCCCCAATCAGTATCCCATTCCTGCCTTCTGCCCATATCCCCTGAGTCCGCTATCTTTAAGAGCCCTATCTAGATCTCCCTTGAAAGCATCCAGAGAACCGGCCTCCACCGCCCTCTGAGGCAGAGAATTCCACAGACTCACAACTCTCTGTGAGAAAAAGTGTTTCCTCATCTCCGTTCTAAATGGCTTACTCCTTATTCTTAAACTGTGGCCCCTGGTTCTGGACCCCCCCAACATCGAGAACATGTTTCCTGCCTCTAGCGTGTCAAAACCCTTAATAATCTTGTGTGTTTCAATAAGATCTCCTATCATCCTTCTAAACTCCAGAGTGTACAAGCCCAGCCGCTCCATTCACTCAGCGTATGACAGTCCCGCCATCCCGTAATTGAAAGGAGGAGTAGACTTGATGGGCCGAATGGCCTAAATCTGCTCCTAGTACATGATCTTATGATCTTGTCTGACAAGTTATTGCTAATAAAGTAGCTGTGGTTTGAGAGTCACTCATGTCTCGTGGAACTTATTACGACAGTTCATTGCCCTGTGGTCTGCCCAGTAGGTCTACTTCTGTTGGGTGTGTTGGGTGGGTGGGTGGGTGTATGGGACAAGCTGCCAGAGGAGGTAGTTAAGACTGGGACTATCCCAAGGTAGATTAGTGTCACTCATACTGTGGTTCCGCCCACAGGCTTATTAGAATGCTGTCGCGCTCCCTCTCCCTCTCTCTGTGAGACTATAGTATGCATGCTGAGATGAAAGCTGTTTGAGTTGCTAATAAAAGATTCTAATCACTTTGTGTGAGCTTGGTCTTTATCCAACACCCAACATGTAAGAAACTTAGACAGGTACATGGATAGGACAGGTTTGGAGGGATATGGACCAAACGCAGGCAGGTGGGACTGGTGTAGATGGGACATGTTGGCCAGTGTGGGCAAGATGGGCCGAAGGGCCTGTTTCCACACTGTATCACTCTGTGACTCTATCTAAAAGGAATCTACTCGCTTTACGCAACATCTGAGGCAACTGTTAGTGTCTAAAATGTGAAGATTGTGGATTTGTCAAAACTGTTAATGAACCTCAAAGCAATTAATACATCGTGATATCCAATAGATTTAAAGTGCAGAATTCACAACAAAAACCCACTCAATTTACTGCTGTGAATATTTCATCTTGCATTCTTTAAAATTCAATTGTGCCTTAGAAGGAATCCAAACCTGCTTTTTTGTTAAAGTCTATATTGTTATACTCTATATTTTGCACGTATGTTCCATTAGCTGAGCACGGTGGGGCAGCGGTAGAGTTGCTGTCTCACAGCTCTCACAGTGCCAGAGACCCGGGTTCGGACCTAACTACGGGTGCTGTCTGTACGGAGTTTGCACGTTCTCCCCGTGACCCGAGTGGGTTTTCTCCGGGTGCTCCGGTTTCCTCCCACACTCCAAAGACGTGCAGGTTTTGTAGGTTAATTGGCTTGGTGAAAATGGAACAACTGTCCCCAGTGTGTGCAGGATAGTGTTAGCGTGCGGGGATCGCTGGTCGGCGCGGACTCGGCGGGCCGAAGGGCCTGTTTCCCCACTGTATCTCTAATCTAAACTCACAGCATTGGTGGAGAAGCATTGTACTTCTGCACTACCTTAACATGTCACCATTACCATTCCTTCCCAATGTTGTAATTACCTAATGAATTAGCGGATGGAAATCGGATTACACTTAAAGTCCAGGAAAGATCAATACTATCATTAAAGTGTTATCAGATAATTGGCGTAATGATTGATGGTTATTTATTTCCCTGCTTTGGGTGCAGACGAGTGATTTAAGGAATGTGCGTTCTCTCATTACTTCGATGATGATATTGTTCTTCAGCTGTGAATATTCAGCAAATGAAAGTTTAATTCAATCTCTTCTGCTGCCAAGGAAGGAACAATAAACAAATCCTCGGCAATGGTCTCTGCAAGACCCTAATTAGCATCCAACTGCTTATTATTCATTCTGCAGGCTTTACAAAGACGTCCTAAGGATATTTTTTTTTTGCCCATTCAAATTAATCATAAGTCTATACATGTCAAGCTGAGATGATTCAATCAGTGTTTGCATCCCGAGTGAGATTATCGTACTGTTTTCCCATTGGTAAAATGCTTCTTCGGTTCAATGAAAATGCAAACAAAAAATAGGGCTCGCATTTGTACAAGCATCTTCATGTCCCCATAACCAAGTGTTTGCACACATATAACTCCTACAAACAGCAACGTGACAAATCTACATCGGTGAGACCAAGCGTAGGCTTGGCGATCGCTTCGCCCAACACCTCCGCTCGGTTCGCAATAACCAACCTGATCTCCCGGTGGCTCAGCACTTCAACTCCCCCTCCCATTCCGAATCCGACCTTTCTGTCCTGGGCCTCCTCCATGGCCAGAGTGAGTCCCACCGTAAATTGGAGGAGCAGCACCTCATATTTCGCTTGGGTAGTTTACACCCCAGCGGTGTGAACATTGACTTCTCCAATTTCAGGTAGTCCCTGCTTTCTCCCTCCTTCCCCTCCCCTTCCCAGCTCTCCCACAGCCCACTGTCTCCACCTCTTCCTTTCTTCTACCCCCCCCCCCACCCCCACATCAGTCTGAAGCAGAGACTTGACCCGAAATGTTGCCTATTTCCTTCGCTCCATAGATGCTGCCTCACCCGCTGAGTTTCTCCAGCATTTTTGTCTACCTTCGATTTTCCAGCATCTGCAGTTCTTTCTTAAAGCAACGTTACAAAGATCATTCTCTTCTAGTCTGTTGAGTGAAGGCTGAGTAATGGTCAAAATGTTGTGGGTACCTCCCCTTCTCTGTCGATTGTCACCTTGTCGTGGTGGAGAAGCTTGTGTGGACATGAGATCCTGAGAGCGATGCCGTCTGGAGCAATGCTCCTGGTAGGGCCACCCATGGCGGTAAGGTCGAGGGGGAGGACCATGGGGTGGCTGTCTGTGCACCAGTCTCCCCACGTTAAACAAAGTCACGCACTGGCGTCCTCCAACCCTGGAGACACCCATGGTCAGCCACGACCGAGGGGGCCCAAAAGAAGACCTCCCCTTTGTTTAGACTTTAGACATACAGCGCGGAAACAGGCCCTTCGGCCCACCGAGTCCACGCGAACCAGCCATCACCCCGTACTATCCTACCCTACACACTAGGGACAGTTTTACATCTTACCAAAGCCAATTAACCAACAAACCTGTCTGTCTTGCGAGTGTGGGAGGAAACCGGAGCACCCGGAGAAAACCCACACTGTCACGGGGAGAAGGTACAAACTCCGTACAGACAGCACCCGTAGTCGGGATCGAACCCGGGTCTCGGGCGCTGTAAGCGCTGTCAGGCAACAACTCTACCGCTGCGCCACCGTGCCGCCCCAGTTCCTCCAGTTTGCGTGTTGCCTCACCGTGCCAATGGTGGTGCTCAGGACAAGAAGGTCAGTGTGGGAATGGGAAGGGGAAGCAGCAGGGAGATCCAGCAGGCCTTGGTGGAACATGGGGCTTGTTTTAACATTTGATTTCAGAGACAATAGACAATAGGTGCAGGAGTAGGCCATTCGGCCCTTCGAGCCAGCACCGCCATGCAATGTGATCATGGCTGATGATCCCCAATCAGTACCCCGTTCCTGCCTTCTCCCCATACCCTCTGACTCCGCTATCTTTAAGAGCCCTATCTAGCTCTCCCTTGAAAGTATCCAGAGAACCGGCCTCCACAGAATTCCACAGACTTCCCAGGGCAAGATCCCGCTGCATAATTCTGCAACGTGAATTCAGCCATGATCACATTGAATGGCGGTGCTGGCTCGAAGGGCCGAATGGCCTACTCCTGCACAGATTGTCTATTGTCTATTGTGAGCCGAGGCTTTCATGCTGGGGTCTCTGGAGTGCTCAGATAATTCTACAGCCAGCAGTATTTCTTTTGACTAACTCTGCTTATATTTTTCTGCTATTTCCCCTGGAAACCCAGCTCCATAAAACACTAAAACATTGTTCCTAAACATTGTCACACATGGCTGGCTTTAATTCGTAGCAAGGTAAGTGGATAGACTGACACATCATATTTCCTTCTGTGAAATATATTGGACTTTCACCTTCACTTAGAGAGTCATAGAGTGATACAGCACGGAAACAGGCCCTTCGGCCCAACTTGCCCATTCCGACCAACATGTCCCTTCGACACTAGCCCGACCTGCCTGTGTTTGGCCCATATCCCTCCAAACCTGTCCTATCCATGTACCTGTCTAAATGTTTCTTAAACATTGCGATAGTCCCTGCCTCAACTACCTCCTCCGGCAGCTCGTTCCACATACCCACCACCCTCTGTGTAAAAAAGTTACTTATAGAAGTCATTGAAAACTACAGAATAATGAAAGGCTTGGATAGAGTGGATGTGGAGAGGATGTTTCCACTGGTTGGAGAGTCTAGGACCAGAGGTCACAGCCTCGGAATTAAAGGGCGCTCTTTTAGAAAAGAGGTGAGGAGGAACTTCTTTAGTCAGAGGGTAGTTAATCTGTGGAACTCATTGCCACAGAGGGCTGTGGAGGCCAAGTCAGTGGATATTTTCAAGACAGAGATAGACAAATTCTTGATTAGAATGGGTGTCAAGGGGTATGGGGAGAAGGCAGGAGAATGGGGAGGCAGAGATCAGCCATCATTGAATGACAGAGTGGACTCGATGGGCCGAATGGCCTAATTCTACTCCTATAACTTGTGAACTTGTGAAGTCACTTCTGAGTTAAAAGTGTCTAATTCTTTTTTCCCCACCTAGCCCAAGTTCTGAGATTGTCAAAAATATTCTTCACGAACAGCAGATGGATATTTGTTAACGTGCATAGGTCATAAGGGTAGAATTGGGCCATTCAGCCCATCAAGTCTACTCCACCATTCAATCATGGCTGATCTATCTCTCCCTCATAACCCTATTCTCCTGCCTTCTCCCTATAACCTTTGACACCCGCACTAATCAGGAATCTATCCGTCTCTGCCTTAAAAATATCCACTGCCACAGAAGGCTGCGAAGGCCAAGAATTCCACAGATTCACCACCCTCTGTCTAAAGAAATCTCTCCTCACCTCCCATGTACCTGTCTAAATGTTTCTTACTAAGCTCCAGTCTTGTTGATAATCTACAATCACTGGACTCCTTTAAACTCCAGACACAATGAGAAAAAACAAACTCTCATTCCACTATACGTATTTATAGCACATCATTTGTCACAGGTTTCAGCTTTCCAAAGTTAATAAACATTTATGAATTAGTGATGCTGGGAAGCCCACGTGCAAATCCCAAGTCACCGGAACTTTGAGGCAAAATTTCAATCACATTTTTGTCAAGGCTTTGAATGAAATGTCATTGTTCAAAGTTTGATCCTGTTACTCCCCAGCACATGTGTTGCCTGACCAGTTAGTTACTTCCATCATTTTCTTTTCTGCCCACTGTCAATAAGGCGTATTGTTGCATCCGCAGGAAGATACTGCAGATTCTGGTTTAAACCGAAGATGGAGGCTAAATGCTGAGTTACTCGAGACCTGGGTGACCTTGTACCTCAGTAACTGGAAGTAAAGGCCCTGTCCCACTCTCCCGAGTTACTCACGAACTCTCACGAGTTTTCCCCTTGATTCGAACTCGGGGAATGTCGGGGAATGTCGGAAGCGAGCTCGCAGGAGGCCGTAGGAGTCCGTAGATGTTTTGTAGCGGCTTGTAATGCCAGCCGTAGGAACTCGGGGCATCGGGTAAATCGGGACGTTTTTTCAACATGTTGAAAAATGTCCACGAGTTTAAAAAAATAGCCCCGAGGACCAACTCAATTACCGTATTACCGTATTTCTATCACCGTAATTCCCCGAGTTCGAATCAAGGGGAAAACTCGGGAGAGTTCGTGAGAAATCTGAGGAAGGACATTATTGCCATAGAGGGAGTGCAGAGAAGGTTCACCAGACTGATTCCTGGGATGTCAGGACTGTCTTATGAAGAAAGACTGGATAGACTTGGTTTATACTCTCTAGAATTTAGGAGATTGAGAGGGGATCTTATAGAAACTTACAAAATTCTTAAGGGGTTGGACAGGCTAGATGCAGGAAGATTGCTCCCGATGTTGGGGAAGTCCAGGACAAGGGGTCACAGCTTAAGGATAAGGGGGAAATCCTTTAAAACCGAGATGAGAAGAACTTTTTTCACACAGAGAGTGGTGAATCTCTGGAACTCTCTGCCACAGAGGGTAGTCGAGGCCAGTTCATTGGCTATATTTAAGAGGGAGCTAGATGTGGCCCTTGTGGCTAAAGGGATCAGAGGGTATGGAGAGAAGGCAGGTACGGGATACTGAGTTGGATGATCAGCCATGATCATATTGAATGGCGGTGCAGGCTCGAAGGGCCGAATGGCCTACTCCTGCACCTAATTTCTATGTTTCTATGAGAAACTCGGGAGAGTTCGTGAGTAACTCGGGAAAGTGGGACAGGGCCTTAAGCATGCAGGTACAGCAGGCAGTGAAGAAAGCTAATGGCATGTTGGCCTTCATAGCGAGAGGATTTGTGTATAGGAACAAGGAGGTACTACTACAGTTTTACAGGGCCCTGGTGAGACCACACCTGGAGTGTTGTGTGCAGTTTTGGTCTCCAAATTTGAGGAAGGACATTCTCGCTATTGAGGGAGTGCAGTGCAGGTTCACAAGGTTAATTCCCAGAGACTGGAGTCCTGGAGAAACTCAGCGGGTGCAGCAGCAATTATGGAGCGAAGGAAATAGGCAACGTTTCGGGCCGAAACCCTTCTTCAGACATTCCCAGAATGGCAGGACTGACATATGATGAAAGAATGCATCGACTGGGCTTGTATTCACATGGAATTTAGAAGGATGAGAGGATATCTTATGAAAACATGTAAAATTCTTACGCGATTGGACAGGCTAGGCGCAGTAAAAATGTTCCCGATGTTGGGAAAGTACAGAACCAGGGGTCACAGCTTAAGAATAAGGGGTAGGACATTTAGGGCTGAGATGAGGAAAAACTTTTTCACCCAGAGAGTTGTGAATCTGTGAAATTCTCTGCCACAGAAGGCAGTGGAGGCCAATTCACTGGATGTTTTCAAGGGAGAGTTAGATTTAGCTCATGGGGCTAAAGGAATCAAGGGATATGGGGAAAAAGCAGGAACCGGGTACTGATTCTGGATGATCAGCCATGATCACATTGAATGGCGATGCAGGATCAAAGGGCCGAATAGCCTACTGCACCTATTTTCTATGTTCCTATGTTTCTAACTCAGCGGGACGGGCAGCATCTCTTGAGAGAAGGAATGGGTGACGTTTCGGGTCGAGACCCTTAAAGCATTTGCATTTGGGAGATTATAAAACTATTGCACCTTTCAGATGAGGCTGCTTTTTGTACAATATCGGCATGGTTTAATTTTGAAACCACTACCTAAAGTTTTACAAAAAGAGGAAATGAAAATCATACATCAGGGACTGGGATTTATTTCAGCTGAAGTATTGACTGGAAGTTCCATTTCTCTGACTTTGTCAAGGCAGTGGACAGGTCAGCTACAAGTGCCGACATTAGGGACTTAGTTGCCATAAAACACATCCCTGCCTAAGGGGAAAAGACAGGGAGATGGGGATTGTTATTTGCTGAGCTGATTAAAATCCAAACGTTTCAGCTTGGCATTCATCGATCCAAGTGTAACTCATTTGGATCAGTGTCAATTCTCTTTACAATTTGTCCTATTCATTCGGATATGTGATGACAAAATGAGTCAGATTAGTTCCTTCTCATCTCCGGAACCAAGTGTGAATACAATCTTGTCTGATGAAATGAAAGGGCCCTTGTCTCCAACAGATGCAAGTATCTCTGTCCCAATGAATGAATGCTGGATCAGTCGTCTTTAACTGAGTGTAGGTCCTTAAAACGAGTCAGTCTTGACCAGGGAGAGCGAGGAGGATGGCTGCTGAGAGATATTGAAATGCCAATCTTGTACAGAACAAAGTGAGACTTTCTAAAGGGCCTGTCCCACTTGCGCGATTTTTTTTCGGCGACTTGCCGGCACCCGTCACGGTCGCAGCAGGTGGCCGAAAGTTTTCAACGTGTTGAAAATCCAGCGGCGACCAGAAAAAGGAACGACTCTTTGGGCGACTGCTCACGACCATACAGGCGTCGACCCCGCGACTATGACGGGTGCCGGCAGTCGCCGAAAAAAATCATGGGCCTTTAAGGATCATTGTTGGATCTTGTAACTCTTTTGCATAAAAGGTTACTTCTAAATTTACAGATTTCTGAGATTTCTTATTATTGATTACTTGAATGAATGAATTAATGAATGACATTTTATTATCACATGTGACAAGTCACAAGGTATGCAAAGAGTTGCCATGTAAAGGGCACCAATAAAGCGACAAGTATTCCGTGCCGGGTCCTCCCTTGTTTCCCACCCATCCCTCAATCCTTGACTTATCGTACTCATTTCGGCTATGGTCCACATCCTCATGCAGTCTTTACAATGTGAGATATGTATGAAATGGGAGATTTATTATCATTTCAACAATTACAATTAAAATTTAAACTGAAAAACACTCATTATTTTAAATATTTTCAGATTTGTAATTTTTTGAAGACATACATACAGGGATATCAAAAAATAACTCCTGATTTACTAGAAGAAGTAATGAATATAAAAGCTGATACACAAAAATTAATAGCATATTTATATAATAGTATCTTAAATATAGATTTACCTGTGACCGAGGTAATTAGAGAAGAGTGGGAACGGGAATTATTGATAAAAATTACGAAGGCTACATGGGAAAAGTATTTGACATACATTCACAAGTGTTCGATTAACGCAAGACATAATCTAATCCAATTTAAAATTTTACATAGATTATATTACTCAAAAACAAGATTAAATAAATTTTATCCAAATATATCGCCCATTTGCGATAAATGTTTAACCCAAGAAGCAACTATAACACACGCTTTTGTTTCTTGTATAAAACTTCATGGATTTTGGAGTGATATTTTCGAAATATTTACAAAACTATTTAAGACAAAAATGGAACCCAATAATGAATTGATTATATTTGGGGTAATGGAAGACGGGAACAAATTGAGTTCATCTCAAAAGTCAATTTTTAATTATGGTTTAATAATAGCAAAAAAATTAATATTGAAATTTTGGAAAAATACACCAATACCAACGTTCAAAATGTGGATTGCAAGTATGTTGGATACCGCACATCTTGAGGAATTGCGATTCCTCCTAATAGATAAATTTGACCAATTCATAACGAGTTGGTCTCCATTTGTCGTCTTTTTGGAAACATATGGTGCAAAACAGGTGTAAAAGCTAATCCGTGACTGCGGATGGTCAAGATTATAAATGATCTCCTTCTATTTTCTTTTATTCTCATCTTTTCTTTTATTCTCTCTCTTCTATTTTCTATGTCTCAACTTTCTTATTTCATTCTTTATTTTTCTTTTTCACACACTATATATCTCACATTTTTCTATTTTTCATTATCTAACTTTTTTCTTTTTCTTCTTTATTTCAAAAAAATTTTTAAATAAGAAGCTGTACATAAAAGGTATTATGAAAATATGATTGTATACAATTGTACTTACTTCTAATAAAATAAAAAATTAAAAAAAAACAACAAAAAAAACAATGTGAGACGAGACCAAGCGCAGGCTCGGCGATCGTTTCACTGAACACCTCCACTCAGTCCGCCTTAACCTACCTGATCTCCCGGTTGCTCAGCACCTTTAACTCCCGCTCCCGTTCCCACATTGACCTTTCTGTCCTGGGCCTCCTCCATTGGCAGAGTGAGGCCCAGCGCAAATTGGAGGAACAGCACCTCATATTTTGCTTGGGCAGCTTACACCCCAGTGGTATGAACATTGAGTTATCTAACCTCAAGTAGCCCTTGCTTTCCCTCTCTCTCCATCCCCTTCCCCAGTTCTCCCACCAGTCTGACTGTCTATGACAACATTCTATCTCTGTCCCGCCCATTCCCCTGGCATCAGTCTCGACCCGAAACGTCACCCATTCCTTCTCTCCAGAGATGCTGCCTGTCCCGCCGAGTTACTCCAGTATTTTATGTCTACCTTCGATTTAAACCAGCATCTGCAGTTCTTTCCTACTCCTCCAGATTCAGAGAGAGTTTCTTCCCAGCTGTTATCAGGCAACTAAACCATCCTACCAACAATGAGAGAACTGTCCTGAGCTCCGATCTACCTCATCGGTGAACCTCGGACTATCTTTGATTTGCCTTTGCTGGACTTTACCTTGCACTAAACATTATTCCCGTTATCATATATCTGTATACTGTGGGCGAATTGATTGTAATCATGTATTGTCTTTCCGCTGACTGGTTAGTTTGCAGCAAAAGCTTTTCACTGTACCTCGGTACACGTGACAATAAACTAAACTGAACAAAATAGGCTCTTCCATTGGGCCAAACACAGGCAGGTGGGACTAATGTAGATGGGACGTGTTGGTCGATATGGGCATGTTTGGCTAAAGGGCCTTTAAGGTTGATTATGGCGCATATCAACTCCTACCTCGACAAGAACCTCGAGCCACTGCAGTTCGCTTACCGCCACAACAGATCAACGGTGGATGTGATCTCACTGGCTCTCCACTCTGCTCTGGACCACTTGGACAACAATAACTCATATGTCAGGCTGTTATTCATTGACTACAGCTCGGCATTTAACACAATCATCCCCTCCAAGCTGGTTACCAAACTCGCAGAACTGGGTCTCTGCGCATCCCTCTGCAATTGGATCCTCGACTTCCTCACTCTCAGACCACAGTCTGTTCGTATTGGTAGAAATGTGCCATCCTCGATAACAATCAGCACGGGAGCACCTCAAGGCTGCGTGCTCAGCCCCCTGCTGTACTCACTCTATACTCATGACTGCGTAGCCGGGCATAGTGCGAACTCCATCATCAAGTTTGCTAACGACACCACTGTTGTGGGTCGAATCACAGATGGTGATGAGTCAGAGTATGGAAGTGAGATCGACCGATTGACCAAATGGGGCCAGCACAATAACCTGGCCCTCAACACCAGCAAAACCAAGGAACTGATTGTGGACTTTGGAAGGGGTAGGATGGGGACCCACAATCCCGTTTATATCAACGGGACAATGGTAGAGAGGGTCAAGAACTTCTTATTTCCGAAGATCTTTCCTGATCCCAGCACACTGATGCAATTATAAAGAAAGCACATCAGTCGGTATGTCAAAAGGACTCTCTCGAACTTCTACAGGTGCACAATAGAGAGCATGCTGACTGGTTGCATCGTGGTTTGGTTCGGCAACTTGAGAGTCCAGGAGCGGAAAAGAATGCAGAAAGTTGTGACCACTGCCCAGTGCATCATCGGCTCTGACCTCCCCACCATTGAAGAGATCTATCGCAGTCGCTGCCTCAAAAAGGCTGCCAACATCATCAAGGACCCACGCCATCCTGGCCACACACTCATCTCTCCACTACCATCGGGTAGAAGGTACAGGAGCCTGATATCTGTAACATCCAGGTTCAGGAACAGCTGCTTCCCCACAGCCATCAGGCTATTAAACTCGCCAACAAACAAACTGAACTATAACAGCCTATTGCACTTTATCTGTTTATTTATGTGTATATATATATGGTCTATGCTATATATGCCTTGTGAAGTGGCGGCACTGCCCAAGCAGTTGTGGCTCGCCTGCAGTCCGTCTGTCTTTTTCTTTTTTTGTTTTCTTTTGCCTTGTTGGACGTATGTTTTAGTTTATTTTTAGTTGTGTATGTGTGGGGGGGGGGGTGGGGGAAACTTGTTTAAGTCTCTCCATCGGGGGGATGCGACCTTTTCCTTGTCGTATCCCCGTCTCCATCTCCGTCTGCGCTGAGGCCTAACCGCGGAGCTGGCGGCCTCCAACTGGGGCCGACCTCGAGGCTCCGGAGGCAGAGCCAGGACTCACCATCGCGGAGCTGGCCGACCTCGGGGCTGTGGTGGCGGCAGCGGCGGCCCGACTTCAGAGCTTCAGAGGCTTCGGCCGCAGGCCCAGTAGACGGTAACATCGGGAGCTCGCAGGTCCCAGGTTGGTGACCGGTTCTCCGGAGCTCCCGCCACAACAGCTTCGTCCGCTGGACAGGAGGGTGGCAGCTTCCTCCGCCCCCCCCCCCCCCCCCCCCCGGGCAGTTCGCGGTGCTCGGATTCGGCCGCGGGACTTACCATCACCCGGCGGGGGGGTGGAGCCCAACATGGAAAGCCTGGATCGCCTCAACGCAGAGGGAGAACAAGAAGGAAGAGACAAGGACTTTAAGACTTTTGCCTTCCATCACAGTGAGGAGGTGCCTGGTAGACTCACTGTGGTGGATGTTAAACTGTGTTCATTGACAATAGACAATAGACAATAGGTGCAGGAGTAGGCCATTCGGCCCCTTCGAGCCAGCACCACCATTCAATGTGATCGTGGCTGATCATCCCCAATCAGTACCCCGTTCCTGCCTTCTCCCCATATCCCCTGACTCCGCTATTTTTAAGAGGCCTATCTAGCTCTCTCTTGAAAGCATCCAGAGAAACGGCCTCCACCGCCCTCTGAGGCAGAGAATTCCACAGACAAGTGTGTTCTGTTGCTTTATTCTCTGTCATGACTGCAAGGTACGTAATTTTGTTCAAACTAAACGTTTGAATGACAATAAAGGATAACTTTACTTACTTTATATAATGCACTGAACTGTTCTGTATTTATGCTCACAATATTCTGTAGTGCTGCAGCAAGCACGAATTTCATTATCCTATCTGGGACACATGACAATAAACTCTCTTGAATCTTGACTTGATTATGATTACAAGTTCACATTCAGGGAAGTCTACGAAGAATTAGCTTTCAGGCAAAACAGAATGTCCTTTCATCAATTCTTTTGACTTCATCTCAAGTCCTTCCGTAAACGGAAGGACTTGAGAAGAAGTCAAAAGAATTGATAAAAGGACATTCTGTTCTGCATAAAAATACTGATGATAATTCTTCATAGACAAAATTGTTCATAGTCAAAATTCAAAGTAGGGCCGTGAATTTTGCATTAATACACATTAGAGAAATTAGATGCACATGCTATCTCCGTAGTCTGCTTCGTCTGTCTGTTCGTTTATGCGTGGAGAATAAATGGTCCACATCACCTCGGAGGCAAATCTAAAATAGGATCACAGCAGAGCGAACTGTTACCAATCAGGCGGGAAGCAGAAGAAAAAGGGGAAAGTGGTTGAAAAGCAAAATAAATATGTTGCTGTAGGGAATCTGACCACAGAAAGAAACATAGAAACATAGAAAATGGGCGCAGGAGTAGACCATTCGGCTCTTCGAGCCAACACCGCCATTCAATGTGATCATGGCTGATCATACACAAACAGTACCCCGTTCCTGCTTTCTCCCCATATCCCTTATTCCGTTAGCCCCAAGAGCTAAATCTAACTCTCTCTTGAAAACATCCAGTGAATTGGCCTCCACTGCCTTCTGTGGCAGAGAAATTCTCAGATTCACAACTCTGTGGGTGAAAATGTTTGTCCTTATCTCAGTCCTAAATGGCCGACCCCTTATTCTTAAACTGTGACCCCTGGTTCCGGACTCCCCCAACATGGGGAACATTTTTCCTGCATCTAGCCTGTCCAATCGCTTAAGAATTTTACATGTTTCTATAAGATCCCTTCTAAATTCCAGCGAATACAAGCCCAGTCGACCCATTCGTTCATGATATGTCAGTCCCGCCATCCCGGGAATTAAACTGGTGAACCTACCTACCCTGCACTCCCTCAATAGCAAGAAAGTCGACACAAGGAACTGCAGGTGCAGGGCAAGAAACACAAAGTGCTGGAGGAGCTCAGGCAGCATCTCTGGAGAACATGAAGTCAAGTCTGAGGAAGGGTCCCAACCCAAATCATCACCTATCCATGTTCTTCAGCTGCCTGACCCGCTGAGTTACTCAAGCACTTTGTGTTTTATCAACACAGAAAGTGCTGCAAATTCTCAGCAAGAGATGCCGCATCTTTGGAGAGAGAAAAATAATGAATGTCTCAGGTTTTATTTTAGAGATACAGCATGGAAATAGGCCTTTTAGCCCAACTTAAACCATGCCAAACCAGTGATCAACCGCTCACACGACTTCTATGTTATCCCACTTTCTCACCCACTCCCGACGCAATCGAGGAAATTTACACAGGTCGATCGATCGACAAACCCACACGTCTTTGGGACGTGGGAGGAAACCAGAGCACCCGGAGGAAACCCAGGGAAAACGTGCCGACTCCGTACAGACAGCACCCAAGGTCAGGATTGAACCCGGGTCTCTGGCGCTGTAAGGCAGCGGCTCTACCGCTGCGCCACCGTGCCACTCAAAAGGCCATTGACTTTACTCTAATGACAATAACATCTGTCGGAATTCAAGGGGTTAATATCGGGTCAACATCTGGAGGCGGCACGGTGGTGCAGCGGTAGAGTTGCTGCCTTACAGCGCCAGAGACCCGAATTCGATCCTGACTACGGTTGCTGTCTGTACGGAGTTTGTACGTTCTCCCCGTGACCTGCGTGGGATTTCTCCAGGATCTCGGGTTTCCTCCCAATCTCCAAAGACATACAGGTTTGTAGGTTAATTGGCTCAGTAAAATTGTAAGTTGTCCCTAGTGTGTGTAGGATAGTGTTAGTGTGCGGGGATTGCTGGCCGGCGCTGACTCGGTGGGGCGAAGTACCCATTTCTGCGCTGTATCTCGAAACTAAACTAAACCAATAAGTAGCAAATTAAATGCCGGCCACACAGACAAAAGAAAGGCTAAAATAATGCAGGGAAGGAGGTTAAACATAACAGGAAATTATCCAAAGACAGACACAAAATGCTGGAGTAACTCAGCGGGACAGGCAGCATCTCTGGAGAAAAGGAACGGGTGACGTTTCGGGTCGAGACCCTTCTTCAGAACCTCTTCTTCTGAATACTTTTTCTGAAGAAGGGTCTCGACCCGCAACGTCACCTATTCCTTCTCTCCAGAGATGCTGCTGCCTGTCCCGCTGCGTTACTCCAGCATTTTGTGTGTATTGGGTTTAAAGCAGCATCTGCAGTTCCTTCCAACACAGTAAATTATCCATTTGATTTCAGGGCGAGGATCAGTCAGATAAAGGAGAATTATCAACAATATGCAACGGAATGAAAGGTAGCAAGGAGCAAAGCCGGTCGTTCTACTGAATAGTTATTTTGTCTCTGCATTCTCCCGAAGAGTGAAGTATAAAAATCAATGTTGATGATATCAATGAGATGGATTTTTTTAGCAATGATAAAATATCATCAAAACAAGTAGATCGCCAGGGAATGATGATATTTATTGTAGCATGTTGAATGATCCCAGAGAGGATACTGGTGAGGCTTTGACAGTCACTATACACAGGGGATGTATCAGAGATTGGATAAAGGCCATAACTTAGATACAGTCCCATGTTATGTTCAGGATGTGCAGGAAGAAACTGCAGATGCTGGTTTAAACTGAAGATAGACACAAAAAGCAAAAAAAAAAACACCTTACCATTGTCCTGTGGTGTGGCATATCGAGTTTTGTTCAGATTGATGGTATATTTTACAAGTTATTCACATTTAAAACTTTAAAAATTTGACTTTTCACTTAACTTCTCAGTGTGAAAAATCCAAATCCAATTGCTGGCCCTGCCACAACAATGTTGCAAACACAGAACACCGAGTCCTGGCAGAAGGGTTTTAAAGTTTAAAAAGAGGGAGGCTGAAGAGGAGGGGGAGGAAGTGCTGGTGGATAAGGGGAAATCAGCCGCGCCTGCGCAGTTGGGGGCTATGGGTGAGTGGTGGAATATTGTTGGGGGAACGGGTTGCGTTGAGGAAACGGGTTGCGTTGGGGGACCCAGGCCTGCCGTGTGACAGGGCCCACTTGGTCTAGTTCGTTCTAAATCTCTCTCTATCACCGTCCATATCTCTAGTTCCCCATTCCCCTGACTCTCAGTCTGAAGAAGGGTCTCGACCCGAAACGCCACCCCTTCTCCAGAGATGTTGCCTGTCCCGCTGAGTTACTCCAGCATTTTGTGTCTACCTTCAGTCCAATGTAATGTTCTATATTCAAAATGGGGTTAGGACACAAATAAGCAGCACTGACCCATTAGGCTCAGTTCCATTCCTGTCAACTAAAGCATTTGATTCCTCGGAGTAAACTTGAGAAACACCAGTACAATAATAATCAGCTGAACGGTATCCAACATGGATTGTAAAGTGGTGAATCATGCCTGACTAATCTTCTTGAATTGCTTGGGAGAAAGTAACAGCGTAAGTGGACTGTGAAATATTCCGTGACATTTTGTCCCTTGAATTCAAATCGGATGAAAGGGCATGAATCAAACACAAAGATCGAGTAATTGAGGCTAAAGCACAAGACTGCCAAGAAGTACATGGTGGGCGTAGCGGTCACGTTGCTGCCTTACAGCGCTGAGCACCAGAGACCCGGGTTCGATCCCGACCACGGGACCTGTCTGGACGGAGTTCGTACGTTCTCCCCGTCACCTGCGCGGGTTTTCTCCGAGATCTTGAGGCAGTGCAGCGTAGGTTCACGAGAATTGATCCCTGGGATGGCGGGACTGTCATATGAGGAAAGATTGAAAAGACTAGGCTTGTATGCACTGGAGTTTAGAAGGATGAGGGGGAATCTTATAGAAACATATAAAATTATAAAAGGACTGGACAAGCTAGTGCAGAAAAATGTTCCCAATGTTGGGCGAGTCCAGAACCAGGGGCCACAGTCTTAGAATAAAGGGGAGGTCATTTAAGCTGAGGTGAGAAAAAACGTATTTCACCCAGAGAGTTGTGAATTTGTGGAATTCCCTGCCACAGAGGGCAGTGGAGGCCAAGTCACTGGAATGGATTTAAGAGAGAGTTAGATAGAGCTCTAGGGGCTAGTGGAGTCAAGGGATATGGGGAACAAGGCAGGCACGGGTTATTGATTGGGGGACGATCAGCCATGATCACAATGAATGGCGGTGCTGGCTCGAAGGGCCGAATGGCCTCCTCCTGCACCTATTTTCTATGTTTCTATCTTCGGTTTCCCTCTCTCACTCCAAAGAGGTGCAGGTTTGTAGGTTAATTGGCTTGGTGTATGTGTAAATTGTCCCTAGTGTGTGTTTTGATCATGTTAGTGTGCGGGATCGCTGGTCGGTGCAGACTCGGTGGGACGAGGGGCCTGTTTCTCGCTGTATCTCTAAACTAAACTAACTAAGTTCACTGAGGTAGAATAAGTAATGGGCGCTTTTATCAGGAAGAGTCTATTTTTGGTCTAAACCAGCATCTGCAGTTCCTTCCCACACAGTAAAGCCCTGTCCCACTGTAACGAGGTATTCAAGAGTTCTCCCCTGATTCGAACTCTGAGAATGTCCGTAGCGGGTCCGTAGGAGGTCGTGGATGTCACGTAGCGGCTCGTACGAGTAACGGTAGGTACTCGGAAATCCGGGTAAACTCGTGACGTTTTTTCAACGCTGTGAAAAATGTCCACGAGTAAAAAAAATACTCGTGATGAATAAAATGGTTACTTTTTACTCGTACGAGCCGCTACGAGACATCCATGAACTCCTACAGACCCGCTACGACATTCTCCAAGTTCGAATCAGGGGGAGAACTCTTGAATTACCTCGTACAGTGGGACAGGCCCTTTAGTTTCTCTCTACCAGAACAAAGCCTCTCCAACAGCAAAAGCCTCCTGGGTGCTGGCTCGAGGGGCCGAACGGCTTGCTCCTTCACCTATTGTCTATTGTGTGTAGGGAGTGGATGAGAAAGCGGGATGACATAGAACTAGTGTGAACGGGCCGACCGATGGTCGGCATAGACCAGATGGCAGAAAGGGGGCCGGTTTCCGTGCTATACAGCTCCATGACTCAAGTAAACAGCAGGGTCTCCAAGAGCTGAAAATCGAAAACAAAATCATTTTTTCTTCAGGATATAACAAGAGGAGAACAACACAGCTCACACTAATTTTACGTTTGGGTAATATGTAGATTAGAATATAAAAATACAGAATTTAACGGGAAAGCGGTTTGGAATCCATCCAAAAGTCTCATAAAATTTCTGGGAAATGTTAAAGAGTACAAGGGAAAGTATTCACATTGCATAAAAATTAAATTGTTTTTTGATGAGCCGTGTAGTTTAAATCTTTTAGCTATTCCTGTATATGCTTTTTGGCACAAAAAATTGTTTTGCACAATAACAATTTAGGGTTTTCAGACAATGGGCAACACTTGGAAATAGATACGGTGAGTTTAAGGGACAACATTTTACACACAGGATGTTTAAGAAAGAACTGCAGATGCTGGGAAAAATCGAAGGTAGACAGAAATGCTGGAGAAACTCAGCGGGACAGGCAGTATCTATGGGACGAAGGAAATAGGTGACGTTTCGGGTCAAGACCCTTCTTCAGGCTGGATGTGGGGGGGGGGAGGGGGGGAAGAGAAAAGGAAGAGGCAGTGACAGTGGGCTCACCCCAGCAATGACCTCCAATTTCAGGTAGTCCTTGCTTCCTCCCTCCTTTCCCTCCCCTTCCCAGCTGTCCAACAGCGGACTATCTCCGCCTCTTCCTTTCTTCCACCCCCCCACCCCTCCAACCCCCACATCAGTCTCGACCCGAAACGTCAACCTATTCCTTCGCTCCATAGATGCTGCCTCACCCGCTGAGTTTCTCCAGCATTTTTGTCTACCTTCACACAGAGGTGGTGGGCTTATGAAACACAAGATGCCAGAGGAGGTAGTTGAGACAGGTACTATAACTGGATCTACAAATATTTCGACAGGTACAAGGAAAGGAAAAGATTTAGGAGGATATGGGCCACACTCGGGCAGGTGGGACTGGTGTAGATGGGGCAAACACATGCGGTTAATGAGACAGCTTTTACCTGCTGTACAGTGTCGCAGCGGTAGAGTTGCTGCTTTACAGCGCCAGGGACCCGGATTCGATCCTGACTACAGGTGCTGTCTGTATGGAGTTTGCATGTTCTCCCCGTGACCTGCGTGGGTTTTCTCTGGGATTTCCGGTTTCCACCCACACTCAGAAGACGTACAGGTTTGTAGGTTAATTGACATGTCCCCAGTGTGTGTAGGATAGCGTTAGTGTGCGGGGATCGCTGGTTGGCACGGACTCGGTGGGCCGAAGGGCCTGTTTCTGTGCTGTTTCTCGAAATTAAACTAAACAGCACCTCATATTTCGCTTGGGCAGCTTACAACCCAGCGGTACGAACATTGACTTCTCTAACCCTTGCTTTCCCTCTCTCTCCATCCCCTCCCCCTTCACAGTTCCCCGAGGAGCTCCGGTTTCCTCCCACACTCCAAAGGGCCTGTTTCCGCGTTGTTCCTCTAAACTTTCACAAAGACATGCTGACTCTCCCTAAATAGTCTTTAGTTTAGTTTAATTTAGTTTAGAGATATCATGCGGAAACTGGCCCTTCGGCCCATCGAGTCCACGCCGACCAGGCAGCAACTCTACCATTGCGTTACCAGGCCATCCCTTAAACCACCCTTTCTAAATGTACATAAAACCCTGTTGCTGAGAATTAAGATCTGATGGAATTAGGCACCAGTCTTGCAAGGTAACGTGTCAATATTTACCTATAATTATATTTACCTATAATTATAAAACAACAGGGGACCTTACACTGAAATTGATATGGTTTATCTGTCTCAGGCAAATGTAATCCAAGTCCCTCAGGAGATGGCTGGAACCTCAAGTTGAAGATAGACACAAAATGCTGATGTATTTCAGCGGGACAGACAGCAGCTCTGGGGAAAAGAATAGGTGACGTTTCGGGTCGAGACCCTTCCTCAGACTCTCTAAAGTCTAAATGTTGTGCTCTGAATTTTATATGTTTCTATAAGGTCCACTCTCATCCTTCTAAATTCCAGTGGATCCAAGCCCAGTCGACCCATTCTTCCATCATATGTCATTCCCACGTCCCAAAGACGTGCGCGTTGGTAGGTGAATTGGCCCTCTGCAAAACTGTCCCTTTGGGTGTAGGGAGTGGATGAGAAAGTGGGATAGCATTGAACTGCTGCGACGATCGATGGTCGGCCGAAGGGCCTGTTTCTACACTGCCTCAAAAAGGCAGCTAACATCATCAGAGACCAACACCACCCTGGCCACACACTCATCTCTCCGTTGCCATCGAGAAGAAGGTACAGGAGCCTGAAAACTGTAACGTCCAGGTTCAGGAACAGCTCCTTCCCCACAGACATCAGGCTATTAAACACGGCAACAAATAAGCTCTGAACTACAACAGACTATTATTATTATTATTGCACTATACATGTATGTTTTTCAAGTATGTGTGCGTGTGTATATACACACACTGAGCCTTTTGTCTCGTTTATGTACTATGTTTCCATATTCTGTTGTGTTGCAGCAAGTGAGAATGTCATTGTTCCATCTGGGAAACACGTCAACAAAACACTTGTCTCTTCACCTCTAAGGTGGACAAAAATGCTGGAGAAACTCAGCGGGTGAGGCAGCATCTATGGAGCGAAGGAAATAGGTGACGTTTCGGGTCGAGACCCTTCTTCGGACTGATGTGGGGGGTGGGGGGAGGGGGGAAGAAGAAAGGAAGAGGCGGAGACGGTGGGCTGTGGGGGAGCTGGGAAGGGGAGGGGGAAGGAGGGAGAAAGTAGGGACTACCTGAAATTGGAGAAGTCAATTTTCACACCGCTGGGGTGTAAACTACCCAAGCGAAATATGAGGTGCTGCTCCTCCAATTTGTGGTGGGACTCACTCTGGCCATGGAGGTGGCCCAGGACAGAAAGGTCGGATTCGGAATGGGAGGGGGAGTTGAAGTGCTGAGCCACCGGGAGATCGGGTTGGTTATTGCGAACCGAGCGGAGGTGAAGTAAAGCCCTGTGAAGAAACACATCATGGCACAGGTTCATCTGCGGCATTAGTTGGTGAAGGTGAGCCGTCGTGCGCGCCTGTGACCCAGCAGATTATTGAGCCGACTTCTAACGTAAGGGGCTGTGTGTGCGCAGGGCATCCTGTCTCCAGACATCTGTTTCTGCTGCGCTCCAGTTGAAACAGGAATCTGTTGAATCGGACCCCAGGGAGATGTGCTGTGGTCAGCATCCATCCATCTTCAGCAACCTGGTGGACTTGCATCTGTGCCTTCTATTTGTGAAACAATATTCCTGCCAACAATTCTCCTGCCCGTCCTTTCAAATTCTTCTGAAGGCTTGGTGCATTGATGTGTTTCATTTTAGGCGGGGGGGAGAGGAAAATCAGACCATCTGGTTCAGTTTAGTTCAGAGATACAGCGTGGAGACCGGCCCTTCGGCCCAGCGAGTCCGCACCGACCAGCGATCCCCGAGCACTAACGCTATCCTGCACACACTGCGGACAATTTACAATTTTTACCAAAGCCAATCAACCTACAAACCTACACTGGGGACAATTTACATTTACACCATGCCAATTAGCCTCCAAACCTGCACGTCTTTGGAGTGTGGGAGGAAATCGGAGCTCCCGGAGAAAACCTACGCATGTCACGGGGAGAACGTACAAACTCCGTACAGACAGCACCCGTAGTCAGGATGGAACCCGGGTCCCTGGCGCTGTGAGGCAGCAACTCTCCCGCTGTGCCACCGTGCCGCCCTTGTGTTCAGAGTGCGGAGGATGCATAATGTATAAATACTACTTTACTATCAAAAGCCTAACGCAGTCTGCACCTGTAATCATTTATCTCTTGGGGAACTCATTCCTTTTCTTGCTGCTTTTCCATTTCGCTTTGAAAAAGTGTTTTATTTTAATGGGTTCATTTGCCTTTTGATCTTTCTCGGCTTTCACTGGTAATAATATTTCTTCGCAATAACCTCTTTTATCTCTCGAGTCAGATGGTTGAACAGTTTTCCACAGTGCTGGATTGTAGGTTGGTGCAGTGGCCATTTATATCAATGTCTGCCTCAGGTCCCTCTGTGATTTGTATCCCACCAAACTCCATGGAAATGAACCATTCTCTCTACCCCATCAACAAACGGAGACCAAAACCGCTGGTCACACTCAAGCCAGTCATCATCTCCAGAAGAACATTATCAAGGCACATTTACAAAATTGCGTCAAGTTGGCAAAAGGGGAAGTACAACGGGATCTGGGGGTCCTTGTTCATCAGTCAATGAAAGTAAGCATGCTAGTACAGCAGGCAGTGGAGAAAGCAAATGGCATGTTGGTCTTTATAATAAGAGGTTGAGTATAGGAGCAAAGAGGTCCTTCTGCAGTTGTGTAGGGCCCTAGTGAGACCACACCTGGAGCATTGTGTGCAGTTTTGGTCCCCTAATTTGAGGAAGGACATTCTTGCTATTGAGGGAGTGCAGCGTAGGTTTACAAGGTTAATTCCCGGGATGGCAGGACTGTCATATGCTGAGAGAATGGAGCGTCTGGGCTTGTACACTCTGGAGTTTAGAAGGATGAGAGGGGATCTTATTGAAACATACAAGATTATTAAGGGATTGGACACGCCAGAGGCAGGAAACATGTTCCCGATGTTGGGGGAGTCCAGAACTAGGGGCCACAGTTTAAGAATAAGGGGTAAGCCATTTAGAACGGAGACGAAGAAACATTTTTTCTCACAGAGTGTTGTGAGTCTGTGGAATTCTATGCTTCAGAGGGCTCTTAAAGATAGCAGAGTCAGGGGATATGGGGAGAAGGCAGGAACGGGCTACAGATTGGGGATAGACAAAAATGCTGGAGAAACTCAGCGGGTGCGGCAGCATCTATGGAGCGAAGGAAATAGGCAATGTTTCGGGCCGAAACCCTTCTTCAGACGGGGATTACTGGTTGGGGATGATCAGCCGGTTCTCTGGATACTTTCAAGAGAGGGCTAGATAGGGCTCTTAAACATAGCGGAGTCAGGGGATAGAACGGAGACGAGGAAACACTTTTTCTCGCAGAGTGGCGAGTCTGTGCTATTCTCTGCCTCAGAGGGCGGTGGAGGCAGGTTCTCTGGATGCTTTCAAGAGAGAGCTAGATATGGCTCTTGAAAATAGCGGAGTCAGGGGATATGGGGAGAAGGCAGGAACGGGGTACTGATTGTGGATGATCAGCCATGATCACATTGAATGGCGGTGCTGGCTCGAAGGGCCGAATGGCCTACTCCTGCACCTATTGTCTATTGTCTATTTTGAGGTCTGTGACATTTTAACACAACTGGGGGAAAAAGAGTAAATGCCTAACTGGAGGTAGACAGGGGTGTACAAAGGGAATATCTCCTACTGTGAGAGACCAAATCAGTTCATGTAGCAGATGGAATGACAGTAGGAATGGTTTGTGTGTTGATCTTTCTCAGCAGTCCCACTCATTGTTTAGTTTAGAGATACAGCGCGGAAGCAGGCCCTTCGGCCCACCGAGTCTGCACTGACCACTGACCGTCCGTGGGCCTTGTACCTCTTCTACCGAGCTACAGTGAAAAGCTTTTTTAAAGTTTAAAGCACCGACCAGCGATCCCCGCACACTAACACTATCCTGCACTCACTACGATCAACTTTTACATTTATACCAAGCCAATCAACCTACAAACCTGCGCGTCTTTGGAGTGTGGGAGGAAACCGAAGATCTTGGAGAAAACCCACGCAGGTCACGGGGAGAACGTACAAACTCCGTACAGACAGCGCCCGTAGTCAGGATTGAACCTGGGTCTCTGCCGCTGTGAGGCAGCAACTCTACCGCTGCACGGTGACATGGTGGCACAGTGGCGTGTAGCAGATGGAATAACAGTCGAATGATTTGTCTCTTGGTATTTCTCAGCAGTCTCACACAATGTCTCTCATCGCCTTTATTGTCGCTCCCTCTGTCTCTCTCCTACTGGTTATTTATTCATATGGGAAAGGTGTTAAGCTGGAAAGAATGTAGAGAGGATAGACACAAAAAGCTGGAGTCACTCAGCGGGACAGGCAGCATCTATGGAGCGAAGGAATGGGCGACGTTTCGGGTCGAGACCCTTCTTCAGACCTTCTTCAGGGTGTGAAGAAGGGTCTCGACCAAACGCGTCACCCATTCCTTCTCTCCAGAGATGCTGCCTGTCCCGCTGAGTTACGCCAGCATTTTGTGTCTATCTTTGGTGTAAACCAGCATCTGCAGTTCCAACCAACACATAAATGTAGGGAAGATTTACGGGCCTGTCCTGCTTGCCGATTTTTTTCGGCGACTGTCGGCATCATTGACTGACGTATCAGGTCAACGAAAAATTTGCGGCGTGATGCGGCGTGACAACGTGTCGACACGCGGTGCTTCCTCAAGTGTCGCAACGTTTTTTTTGTCGTCGCTGGATTTTGAAATGTTCAATATCTTTCGACGACCCTGATACGTCAGACAATGCCGCCGGCAGTCACCGAAAAAATCGCCAAGTGGGACAGGCCCTTTACGAGTTTACTCCAGTTGGTGATTCGATAGACTCCGACCCCCGCACATTAACACTATCCTACACACACTAGCGGCCATTTACAATTCTATCGAAGCCCATAAACCTACAAACCTGTACGCCTTTGGCGTGTGGGAGGAAACCGAAGATCTCGGAGAAATGCCACCCGGGTCACGGGGAGAAAGCAAGAGCAGAGTACTTGGTTAATTCCAGGGACAAAGAGGGAGAGATGTGAAGAGACATTAAGCAAGTTGCCGATTCCCGTGAGGGTATCGAAGAAAAAGGGGAAAACATCGATAGTTCTGAGTTGGGATGGAAAGGCAGGCTTGAAGGAGGATATTTCCCCCGTGAGATTCTCTGAAACCAGTGTGTGTGGTTTCAGAATAACTCAAGACAGAGATGAGGAGGAAATTCTTCTTTCAAAAAGTCCAAACATTGTTGAAATTCTCTACCCAGAGGGTTGGAGCTAGAAATCATTGAATATCTTCGAAGTGGAGACTGATAAACACTTGAACTACAAAAGAGAAACGTGACACAAGGAGAAGGCAAGAAGGTACCCCGTTCCTGCCTTCTCCCCACATCCCCTGACTCCGCTATCTTTAAGAGCCCTATCTAGCTCTCTCTTGAAAGCATCCAGAGAACCGGCCTCCATGAGGCAGAAAATTCCACAGACTCACCACTGTGTGAAAAAGTTTTTCCTCATCTCCATTCTAAATGGCTTACTCCTTATTCTTAAACTGGTTCTGGACTCTCCCATCATCGGGAACATATTTCATATTTCCTGCCTCTTGTGTGTCCAAACCCTTAATAATCTTATATGTTGCAATGATCCCCTCAATGATGTTGCAAGCCCATCCGCTCCATTCTCTCAGCATATGACAGTCCCGCCATCCCGGGAATTAACCCGCTGAATAACTCCAGCTTTTTGTGTCTATCATTGGTGCAAACCAACATCTGCAGTTCCTTCCTACACACCTTCTATCCACATTGGAGAAATACTCCGAATTTATCATTTACTGGCTAGATAAATGCCGAGCTAGATATGGGAAGATTGTGTTATATAGAACTAGACGGCATGTTTGTGTGAATATTGAAATATCTCCAGATAACTAATCAATGTAACTTTTTTTTTTTAAGTGAACCACACGGTCTTATTCCAATTTTTTATTTATTTACTTTTTTTCCCCAATCTATTATTTTTTAAATTTTGATTCTTGTTTTTCTTATTTTGTTTTATTTATGGTGATGGTGTTGCACTGTTTTGTATATATCTCTGTGAAAAATCAATAAACATTTAAATGAAAAAAATAATAATAATATGCATTCAGTAAAATACACATGCATTAGACTTTGGAGATACAGTGCGGAAACAGGCCCTTCAGCCCACCAGGTCCATGCCGATCGTCGATCACCTTGTACACTAGCACTATCCTACACACACTGGGGAAAATGCACAATTTACAGAAGCCAATTAACCTACAAACCCGCACGTATTTGGAGTGTGGGAGGAAACCGGAGCACCCGGAGAAAACCCACGCGGTCCCAGGGAGAATGTGCAAACTCCGTACAGACAGCACCCGTAGTCGGGATCGAACCTGGGTCTCTGGCGCTGTGAGGCAGCAACGCTACCGCTGTACCACCGTGCTATCCTTGCTCACTTCTAATTTCTTCGAAACGTAGAATTAGGCCATTCGGCCCATCGAGCCTGCTTGCCATTCATGGCTGATCTATCTCTCCCTCTCATCCACATCCTCCTTCCTTCTCCCCGTAACCTTTGACAAAAGAGGTGATGGCGAACACAATTGTGTTCTACTCTCTGTAAGTGCATTGCCCGACTTGTGAAACAGCTGGAGGAAACAGCTGGAGGAAACAATTAGTGTGCTAAAGAGAGGGGAAAAAAATGCAGGAGTAACTCAGCAGGTCAGGCAACATCTGTGGAGAAAAGCATCGATCACCCGTTCTATGTTATCTCATTTTCTCATCTACTCCTGACACACTCGGGGCCAATTCGCGGAGGGCCGATTAACCTTCAAACCCGCACGTCTTTGAGATGTGGGAGGAAACCGGAGCACCCGGTGGAGACTCACACAACTCACAAGAATGTGCAAACTCCACACAGACAGGATCCGAGGGGCTAGGAGGGAGAGATAGAACAGCCAGGATTGAATGGGCCGAATGGCCTAATTCTACTCCAATTCCTCACGAGGATGGAAGCCGGGGTCTCTGGCGCCGTGAGGCAGCATCTCTACCAGTGTGAAACCATTGTGCCACTTTGCAGTTTATTAACACAAATCGCATCACTCCGTTGACTCTGTTAAGTACAAAACTGTCCAGAATATTTTCCCATGGTAGGGTAACATATATTACAATATTTGCAGCTTTTCATTCTTTAAAAAATAATTTAGTGTCGCGGTCTAAATGCTATCTTCAGCTGGCTCTGCCACCAATCATTCTCAATGAGCAACCGAGACACTTTGTCACGGAAACAGCTTTGAAATGAGTCACACAAATGAGGCTCCGGGGAGATGAATTTCATAAAAATAATGCATGGGAGATTCACATCATAACTTTTCATGGACTAACTGGGAAGCTGGTTGCTGAGAAATCAGATAATTAATGGATTCATCCCTCATTTGGTTCAGCTGCCTCTGACATTAATTCAGAGATAATGCAGGTGGACAATGTCCACATCATTAACAGTGGTTTAGAATTCGTCCACAGTGCAAGCAGGCCACTCATTGCGGGATAAAGGTAGGTGCGTGGAGAGGTCAAGTCTTTATTACATTCAAAGTTTCAGCAGTGCAGGGATTTGGAGCTTCCCAGGAATGATGACATGGGTAGACAAAAATGCTGGAGTAACCCAGCGGGTGAGGCAGCATCTATGGAGCGAAGGAAATAGGCAACGTTTCTGGCCGAAACCTTCTTCAGACTGAAGTGAGGGGGGGGGAGGGCAGGAAGAAGAAAGGAAGAGGAGGAGCCAGTGGGCTGAGGGAGAGCTGAGAAGGGGAGGAGACAGCAGGGACTACCTGAAATTGGAGAAGTCAATGTTCATACCGCTGGGGTGTAAACTGCCCGAGCGGAATATGAGGTGCTGCTCCTCCAATTTCCAGTGGTCCTCACTCTGGCCATGGAGGAGGCCCAGGACAGAAAGGTCGGATTTGGAATGGGAGGGATGACATGGGTTTATGTCGGGTGGTGAGAGAGGCATCCTACATGTGGGCACTAGCTGAATCAAAGAGTAACGCAGACTTGGGTTGGTCAAAAATGGGCCTGCATCTCACGTTCAGTTTATTGTCACGTGTGCCGAGGTACAGTGAAAAGCTTTTGTTGCGTGCTAACCAGTCAGCGGAAAGACAATATAGGATTTCAATTGATCCATTCACAGTGTAGGGATACATGATAAGGGAATAATGTTTAGTGCAAGGTAAAGCCAGCAAGGTCACATTTACAAGTTATAGGAGTAGAATTAGGCCATTCGGCCCATCGAGTTTACTCCACCATTCAATCATGGCTGATCTCATCCCATTTTCCTGCCTTCTCCCCATAACCCTGGACACCCGTTCTAATCAACAATTTGTAAATCTCTGCCTTAAAAATATCCACTGACTTGGCCTCCACAGCCCTCTGTGGCAATGAGTTCCACAGATTAACTACCCTCTGACTAAAGAAGTTCCTCCTCACCTCCTTGTCTAAAAGAGCGCCCTTTAATTCTGAGGCTGTGACCTCTGGTCCTAGACTCTCCCACCAGTGGAAACATCCTCTCCACATCCACTCTATCCAGGCCTTTCATTGTTCTGCAAGTTTCAACGAGGTCCCCCCTCAACCTTCTAAACTCCAGCGAGTACAGGCCCAGTGCTGTCAAACGCTCATCATATGCTAACCCACTCATTCCTGGAATCATTCTTGTAAAGTCTGATATTGTAGTTAAAGTGTTGCTGCAGAAGTAGAGATATAAGAGTGTGGAGCTATTGTAATAATAAGAATAAGGGGTAAGCCATTTAGAACACTTTTTCTTACACAGAGAGTTGTGAGTCTGTGGAATTCTCTGCCTCAGAGGGCGGTGGAGGCCGGTTCTCTGGATACTTTCAAGAGAGAGCTAGATAGGGGTCTTAAAGATAGCGGAGTCAGGGGATATGGGGAGAAGGCAGGAACGGGGTACTGATTGGGGATGATCACATTGAATGGCGGTGCTGGCTCGAAGGGCCGAATGGCCTACTCCTGCATCTATTGTCTATTGCTTCTGTGGCTAGCACACAAATAGTCGCCTGGGCTGGGTGCCATCTTGGAAGCAATCCTTACAGATACAACTTATCTTCCTTGGTATCTCCAGCATTTTTCGTTTACATTTTAGATTTCCAAGTCCATTTTTTTTTCACTTACTTAGTTGACTATAATTCCCCCCCCCCCCGCTCCCCACCATGTTATTTGGTGTAACTCAATGTATGGAACCATCTCCCAAAATATCTTTTTATACAATGCAAACATTTAAAATGATTGATGAGCGAGCCAATTCCAATTGAACAAACTCTCAGATTATTCCCTCTATAGCTGTATTTATAAGCCATGATGCTACTGTTTGTAGCAAGTTAGTACCTGCACTAATGCAAAGCACTTTGTTCAACGAGAGTTGTTTTTAAATGTACTATAGAAATAAAATTGACTTGACTTGACTTGACTAAAATCTAAGTCTCCTTAAACCTTGGCCGATAAACCATGAAAAATATACTCAGTTCCTGAACGTTTTAATATAATTCCCAAACGAGCTTTTGCAATTTGGAAACTCTGACAAGCCAATGTCATCTTTATGCAAACTATGCGGCTTTCTTCATCAGGCTGGAAAAAACGTCCCGACTTACCTGATGTCACGAGTACCTACGGACTCCTACGGCCTCCTACGGACTCGTTACGAACATTCTGCGAGTTTGAATCAGGGGAAAACTCGGGAGAATTCGTGAATTACCTCGTGAAAGTGGGACAGGCTCTTAACCTACTCATTCCTGGGATCATTCTTGTAAACCTCCTCTGGACCCTCTCCAGAGCCGGCACATCCTTCCTCAGATACGGTGCCCAAAATTGCTCACAATTTGTTGTGGATCATCTGGTTTCGAACTAGGCGAGCGTTATAAAATGTCTGTGCAGATGTGGACTTGAGATCGTTCATTGTTAAAAAGCAAACCCTTTAAAGCAATAAACTCACAATCTAGGAAACTGCTTCCATTCCCACATCCACCCCTGCCCAGGAACTCATTGAATATGTAATAAACGCTGCACATTGCTGCACAAACTACATGACTCATTCAGCCCGAGGCAAACAAACAAAGCTGGAGTTCAAATTATCCACGTCAAATTCTTTCTTGACGAAAGAGATAATCATAGTAACCTCTCCAACCAAATCTGTTTACAGTTTAGTTTATTGTCACGTGTAGCGAGGTACAGTGAAAAGCTTTTGTTGCGTGCTAGCCAGTCAGCGGAAAGACAATACATGATTACAACCGAGCCGTTTACAGCGTACAGATACAGGATAAAGGGAATAACGTTTAGTGCAAGGTAAAGCCAGCAAAGTCCGATCAAGGATAGTCCGAGGGTCACCAATGAGGTAGATAGTAGTTCAGGACCGCTCTCTGGTTGTGGTAGGATGGTTCAGTTGCCTGATAACAGCTGGGACGAAACTGTCCCCGAATCTGGAGGTGTGCGTTTTCACACAAGAAGAAGAGGGAGTGGTCAGATTTCTTCGGGATGAGATTCAGGGGAGAGGAAAACAAGAGATGTAGATGGTGATATTGTGGTATCTAAACCAGCATCTGCAGTTCCTTCCTACACATAAAATCTTGTTTACTCTCATATCTTGGGATCGTTGGAATAGAAACATATTGGGCGGCACGGTGGCGCAGCGGTAGAGTTGCTGCCTTACAGCGAATGCAGCGCCGGAGACCCGGGTTCGATCTTGACCGCGGGTGCTGTCTGTGCGGAGTTTGTACGTTCTCCCCGTGACCTGCGTGGGTTTTCTCCGAGATCTTCGATGTCCTCCCACACTCCAAAGACGTACAGGTGTGGAGGTTAATTGTCTTGGTGTAAATGTAGAATTGTCCCTAGTGTGTGTAGGACAATGTCAAGGGCCTGTCCCACTTGGCGATTTTTTCGGCGACTGCCGGCATCATTGACTGACGATCAGGTCACCGAAAAAGTCGTGGCGTGATGCGGCGTGATGACGTATTGACGCGACGTGTTTCCTCAAGTGTCGCAATATTTTTTTTGTCGCCGCTGGATTTTGAAACTGGATTCAACGACCCTGATACGTCAGTCAATGATGCCGGCAGTCGCAGAAATAGTTGCCTAATGGGACAGGCCCTTTAGTATGCGGGGATCACTGGTCGGTGCAGACTCGGTGGGCCGAAGGGCCAGTTTCCACGCTGTATCTCTAAACTAAAGTAAAACTAATATTTAATGAATTGATTCATTTCACTAGAGAATGCCGTTTCAATCACAGTAAAGTGTGTTCCTCTACCCCATTGCGTAGGCGAATCTGGTTGTCAGGAGACTTTATCTTGGGTAACTAAATAGAACTGCATGGAGGTCCACGCATTGTGTGAACGCTCGGTTTAATAATTAACCCATACAGCCCAGTCGCTCACGCGCGCATCAGGTTAATATTTAACTATTACAGCACCTTCGCCCGTGAGCACACACGAGTTAAACTCCAACCGCCAATCCTTCAAATTCCTGCCGCCCAACGGCCCGTCCCCCTGACCGCCTGATTGCTCGGCCCAGAACACGCCCGGTCCACGCGAGACTTCGAGCCCGACCATCGACGGTTCAATACCAAAGTGGTTCAGGCTGCCACATCTGTGCATTTTGCATTCTGACACTTTGATTAGATGTTTTTGATGTTCCTTTCCAATCTGATGTCAACGGCTTGTTCAGCCCTTCTGACAGTTGGAGTTGTTACGAGATATGTATCTTTTGTATTTCCTTCTGCTGGTACCAACTATCCTTTCAATCCACTTGGCAGGATCGCAGAGCTGAAAAAACCCATAGCTGCTTTCAATCATATTCCCCTTTAATCATTATTGTATATCCCTACATCTTGGGATAAGTCTCCATCTCCAGTGTTCATCATCTTTTCGTTTAGTTTAGTTTAGAGATACAGCACGGAAACAGGCCCTTTGGCCTGATTCCGCGCCGACCAGCGATTCCCGTACATTAACACCACCCTACACACACTAGGGACATTTTACACTTACAGTATACCAAGCCAATTAACCTACAAACCTGAAGAAGGGTCTCGACCCGAAACGTCACCCATTCCTTCACTCCAGAGATGCTGCCTGTCCCGCTGAGTTACTCCAGCTTTTTGCGTCTATCTTCGGTTTAAACCAGCACCTGCAGTTCCTTCCTACACATTTTGTCTGCAGGTCTTTGGAGTGTGGGAGGAAACCGAAGATCTCGGAGAAAACCCACGCAGGTCACGGGGAGAACGTACAAACTCCGTACAGACAGCGCCCGTAGTCGGGATCGAACCCGGGTCTCCGGCGCTGCATTCGCTGTAAGGCAGCAACTCTACCGCTGCGCCATCACGGAAAGAACACTTGGACAGGTTCATGGATAGGAAGAGTTTAGAGGGAATATGGGCCAAACATGGGCAGGTGGGCACTCATGTAGATGGGACATGTTGGTCAGCATGGGCAAGATGGGCAGAAGGGTCTGCTTCCACTCTGTGTGACTCTGTAACTCCAGAACTCTGAAAGAGGCTGCAAAGTTTTGGAGAAAATAGAGCAGCTAAATAGATCAATAGTTTAAATTCTCCAGTGGAATGGATGCAAAGTGTGATCTGTGAAGTGTAGAGAATGGCCCAGAGGATGCTTCATATTAAACCAGCAACATTTAGACTTTTACCGCAACATCAGCAATGTGAAATTCCTCCCCAATTATTTTGACACTAATGTTTTGATGGCACAATTTTCCGTGATACTCTTACGAATGCCTTTATAATATTGCTGTCGGTAATGTTACTGGGAAAAAACATCGCATTTTCCAACATTTCTTATTTATTAATGATATGCTGCTCAATATTTCAGCCAGAATATTTACAGGGATCGGATACATTTTCATGGGTCTACTTTCATTGCTTGCGTTTCATTTTCAGCCAATTTGGCTCTATCCATGTGGGTAGTCAGCATATTGTTTTAATAATCTTTCTCACTTATTTTTATGCAGAGTTCACTATCACAGCTTCTTGCAATTGGTTTGTTCGAGATGACTTTGTCTTCCCATTGTCACAACTCTGAGTTGCTGCGAATGATTCAGATCAAAGGTGCACTGGTTTTATCAATTCTTATTACAGAATTTCTTATTTCTTCTCCTGTGGTGGAGAAGCTTGTGTGGACCTGAGAGCCTGAGAGCGATGCCGTCTGGAGCTATCTATACTCCTGGTAGGGCCACCCATGGCGGTAAGGTCAAGGGGGAGGTCTCTGACAAAGAGCAATCCAACCAAGACCTCAACGGTGGAACAGGCGGAGGATGGTGGCTGACCTTAGTGGAGCGTCACGACGGCTGGGAAGGCGGATGAAGGCTGCAGCAGAAAAGGGTCTCCGGTCGTCTTGGACTCCACGCCACTGGATCCTGACCCAGATCTGTCAAGGACCGTGGGGTGGCTGTCTGTGCACCAGTCTCCCCACGTTAAACAAAGTCACGCACATATACGGAATAGCACCCTGGAGACACCCATGGTCAGCCACGACCGAAGGGGGCATAAGAATTACAGATAACAGATATTGGAGGCACAAAGCAAACTTTTGGAGTTCTGGAGTTGGAGAAAGCATTTTATCAGGATGCATCACAGCACGGTTTGGGAACAGCTCCATCCATGACCGCAAGGAATTGCAGCGAATTGTGGACGCAGCCCAGACCATCGCACAGACCAACCTCCCTTCCATTGACTCCATCTACACCTCACGCTGCCTCGGCAAGGCCAGCAGCATCATCAAGGACCAGTCTCACCCCGGCCACCCCCTCTTCTCCCCTCTCCCATCGGGCAAAAGGTACAGAAGTGTGAAAACGCACACCTCCAGATTCAGGGACAGTTTCTTCCCAGCTGTTGTCAGGCAACCAGAGAGCGGTCCTGAACTACTATCTACCTCATTGGTGACCCTCGGACTATCCTTGATCGGACTTTGCTGGCGTTACCTTGCACTAAACGTTATTCCCTTATCATGTATCTGTACACTGTAAAAGGCTCGATTGTAATCATGTATTGTCTTTCCGCTGACTGGTTAGCACGCAACAAAAGCTTTTCACTGTACCTCGGTACACGTGACAATAAACTAAACTGAAACTGAAGATGCAATGAAGGGTTTGGAAGAGACAGAGAGGGGCGGTGTGTGGGGTTGGTTGGAGGGGAAATGTTGTCCCGTGGATATTTGGTGGAGTTGTTCGTCTTTGGGCGTGTGGGATTGTTCAAATGTTATTGTGAATATTACAAATTAAATCTATTACCCTAATTCTTAGCCATTTCCTTAAATTGATTGCAATTTGACAGAGGCATGCAGCATCAAGACAAACTGCCCACTCAGCACACCTTGCCCACGCTGGTCAACATGCCCCACATGCACCAGTTCCACCTACCCGGGTTTGGCCCATATCCCTCTAAACCTTTCCTATCCATGTACCTACCCAAATGTCTTTTAATTGTTTCGTTTAGTTTAGAGATACAGCGCGGAAACAGGCCCTTCGGCCCACCGAGTCCGCACCGACCAGCGATCCCCGCACACTAACACTATCCTACACACACTGGGGACAGTTTGTAAATTCATGCCAAGCCAATCAACCAACAAACCTGTACGTCTCTGGAGCGTGGGAGGAATCCGAAGATCTCGGAGAAAACCCACGCAGGTCACGGGGAGAACGTACAAACTCCGTACAGACAGCACCCGTAGTCGGGATCGAACCCGGGTCTCTGGCGCTGCGAGGTAGCAGTTCTACCCGCTGGGCCACCGTGCTAATAACAGTTGTTTTGCTCTATTTCCAGAGACGTTGCCCGGAACTCAGGCCTTCTGTCGATCAGTGATAAGAATACTTCTAATATAAAAACCCCTGGATCTGAATTGGAGTTACAGTAAGTAGCATGTGATTCTTCAATCGCTTAAGCTCCTCAAACAGTGACTCTTGGACTTCAGATGAAGGATCCTACACATCAATGTTAATGAACCCTTTGCCAAACCGCTCTCATTGAATACGAAACCAATTTCCTCAAAATAAACATCATCAAAATTCATTGTACTTTTCACAGCTTGTTCAGATGCAGGCAGTTACTCTCAGTTAAACCCCTGTCCCACAGTACGAGTTCATTTCAAGAGTTCTCCCGAGTTTGCCGTGATTCGAACCCGGAGATTTACGGTAATGTCCGCTCGTCGGTACTCGGGGCTCTCGTGGACATTTTTCAACATGTAGAAAAATCTTCACGAGTCTTCCCGAGCTTACCTGCCGTTAGCGAGTCTTCCCGAGTACCTGCCGTTAGCGTTACGAGCCGCTAAGAGACGTCCCCGAGCTCCGACGTACCCGCTACGTTCATTCTACGTGCTTACCACGAGTTTGATTTTTTTTAAACTCGGGAAAGCTCTTGGAATGAAATCGTACCGTGGGACAGGGCTTTTAAGGTTACTGCCAAGAAGTAGGATTGCACCTATTTTTGACTCACTACAACATTAGAATCAGATGATAGACACAAAATGCTGGAGTAACTCAGACTGAAGAAGGGTCTCGACCCGAAACGTCACCCATTCCTTCTCTCCAGAGATACTGCCTGTCCCGCTGAGTTACTCCAGCATTTCGTGTCTATCTTCGGTTTAAACCAGCATCTGCCCTTCCTTCCTACACATTCGAATTAAAAGGGGTTATACAGCACAGAAACAGGCCCTTCAGCCCATCAAGCTGATACTGATCAAGTATCTTTCTACACTAAGCCCATTTACCAGCACTGGATCAATAGTCTGCTGTGTCTTGCTGATTCAAGTCCCCATGTGGAAGCAGCACAGTGTGCTGGGGTCTCGTCCCGAAACGTCACCCATTCCTTCTCTCCAGAGATGCCGTCTGTCCCGCTGAGTTACTCCAGCATTCTGTATATATCTTTGGTGGAAGCCATGCTATTGAGGGAGTGCAGCGTAGGTTCACAAGGTTAATTCCCGGGATGGCGGGACTGTCATATGCTGAGAGAATGGAGCGGCTGGGCTTGTATACTCTGGAGTTTAGAAGGATGAGAGGGATTCTTATTGAAACATATAACATTATTAAGGGTTTGGACACGCTAGAGGCAGGAAACATGTTCCCAATATTGGGGGAGTCCAGAACCAGGGGCCACAGTTTAAGAATAAGGAGTAAGCCATTTAGAACGGAGACGAGGAAACACTTTTTCACACAGAGAGTGGCGAGTCTGTGGAATTCTCTGCCTCAGAGGGCGGTGGAGGCCGGTTCTCTGGATACTTTCAAGAGAGAGCTAGATAGGGCTCTTAAAGATAGCGGAGTCAGGGGATATGGGGAGAACAGTGTCTCCACCCGCGGACCCTCTGCAGTTTGCATATCGGGCCAATAGATCTGTGGATGATGCAGTCAACCTGGGCCTGCACTTCATCCTCCAGCACCTAGACCGCCAGGGGACCTACGCGAGGATCCTGTTTGTTGATTTTAGCTCTGCATCCAACACCATTGTGCCAGAGCTACTACACTCCAAACTTTCCGAGTTGACTGTGCCTGAACCCCTCTGTCGGTGGTTCACCAACTTCCTGACAGACAGGAAGCAGCATGTGAGGCTGGGAAAGCACATCTTGCACCCGAAGACCCTCAGCATAGGAGCACCGCAAGGCTGCGTACTCTCCCCTCTCCTCTACTCTCTCTACACCAACGACTGCACCTACACAGACACCTCTGTCAAGCTTCTCAAGTTTGCGGACGACACAACCCTGATTGGACTGATCCAGGAAGGGGAGGAATCTGCCTACAGACAGGAAGTGACACAGCTGGTGTCCTGGTGCCATCGCAACAACCTGGAGCTCAATGCTCTTAAGACAGTGGAATTGATTGTAGACGTTAGGAGAGCTCCCCCTCCCCTCACCCCACTCACCATCAACAACACCACAGTCACATCTGTGGAGTCTTTTAAGTTCCTGGGAACCATCATCTCCAAGGACCTTAAGTGGGGGGGGGCCACCATCGACTCCACAGTCAAAAAGGCACAACAGAGGATGTACTTCCTGCAGCAGCTGAGGAAGCACAATCTGCCACAGGCAATGATGGTCCAATTCTACACGGCCATCGTAGAGTCTGTCCTCACCTTCTCCATCATGGTCTGGTTTGGCTCAGCCACCAAGCACGATACCTGGAGGCTGCAGCGAATCGTCCGATCAGCTGAGAAGGTTATTGGCTGCAACCTTCCCTCCATTGATGAACTGTACACTGCAAGGGCCAGGAAGCGAGCGGGTAAGATCATCTCTGACCCCTCTCACCCTGGCCACAAACTCTTTGAATCACTTCCCTCTGGAAGGCGACTCCGGACTGTCAAAGCTGCCACAGCCAGACATAAAAACAGCTTTTTTTCCACGAGTAGTTGCTCTACTCAATAACCAAAAATCTGTAGCCTCCTTTTGCTCTGGTATTTTATTAATTCACATGTTTTATTATTAATGTTTAATGTTTTATGTGTCATTCCTAACTGTCACTGTATGTCATGTTGTCACTTGTGGGCGGAGCACCAAGGCGAATTCCTTGTATGTGAATACTTGGCCAATAAACATTCATTCATTCAAGGCAGGAACGGGGATACTGATTGGGGATGATCAGCCATGATCACATTGAATGGCGGTGCTGGCTCGAAGAGCCGAATGGCCTATTCCTGCACCTGTTGTCTATTGTCTATCTGCAGTTCCATCCTACGCGTGATCTCCCAGTTCCACTGAGACAGTTCCACCTTGGCTTTGAACTCCAATTTATGTTGTCAGGTAGAAACAAGTATGACATTGTCAGTGGCTTGTAACCATTGTTGCAACCTGATGGTTTCAGTTATATATATACTCAATCTTTTTTTATCTAGTTGAGCTGGTTGTTAATGGCTCTGCTTATTTGAATGCGACGACAATTTGTCTCATAAAAACGTCATTTGATGTTTGATGGAGCGTTTAATTTAATTTATAATGACAATTGTTTTCTTTGGAATCAGCAGGTCTCATTAATAATTCTTTTGATAGGATGTGAAGCTAAATTGCAGCAACTCCGTTGTTTTTTAACTTCAGAGCACTTTTCATTTTCTTTCAATTTAAATAACAATACCCTTAATATCCTTAAGGACGGCTCGGTTGTACAGGGTAGAGATGCTGCTTTACAGCGCCAGAGACCCGGGATCGATCCTGACTACGGGTACAATGTTTACAGAGTTTGTATGTTCTCCCCGTGACCTGCGTGGGTTTTCTCCGGGTGCTCGGTTTCCTCCCACACTCCAAAGACGTGCAGGTTTGTTGATTAATTGGCTTGGGTACATTGTAAAAAAGTCTGTGGTGCGTAGGTTAGAGCTAGTATATGGGTGATTGCCAGTCGGTGAGGACTCGATGGGCCGAAGGGCCTGCTTCAATGTTGTATCTCTAAATGAGCGGCTCATATTTTGCTCTGGGTCTCCAACAACCCAGTGGTATGAACAGTGAACTCCCTCACTTTAAGTAACTTCATCTCATATTCCTCTCCTCTCTGCTCCTTGCCCCCCTTCCTCCTCCCTGCTCGTTTTCCACAGATCTCCACCTCGTTTCTCTTGAGATTACACCTTCCCCAGCCAACAATGGGCCTACCAGGCACCACCCATGTCGAGGTGATTTGTAGCAGGTCCTAGCCTTTCCTCACCTCCAGCTCCTCACCCCTCCAGCCTCAGAGAGCAAGAGATTTAAAGGGGATCTAAACGATTTTGAGCTCTTTCTTAGGAATTGGGTGGCAGCGGTAGAGTTGCTGCCCCACAGCGCCAGAGACCCGGGTTCGACCCTGACTACGGGCGCTGTCTGTGCGGAGTTTGTACGTTCTCACCGTGACCAGCGTGGGTTTTCTCCGGGTGCTCCGGTTTCCTCCCACACTCCAAGACGTGCAGGTTTGTAAGTGAATTGGCTTGGTATAAATGTAAAATTGTCCCGTGTGTGTGTAGGATAGTGTTAGTGTGCGGGATTTGTTGGTCAGTGCGGACTCTGTGGAATTCTTTCTCTCAGAGGGCGGTGGAGGCAGGTTCTCTGGATGCTTTCAAGAGAGAGCTAGATAGGGCTCTTAAAAATAGCGGAGTCAGGGGATATGGGGAGAAGGCAGGAACGGGGTACTGATTGTGGATGATTAGCATGATCACATTGAATGGCGGTGCTGGTTCGAAGGGCCAAATGGCCTACTCCTGCGCCTATTGTCTATTGTCTATTGACTCGGTGGGCTGAAGGGCCTGTTTCCGTGCTGTATCGCCAAACTAAACTACAAATTGAGATGCAGCAAAGCTACGTAAAATGGTGATGCTCATCGGGGCCAAAGTTCCCACCTTTGAACAGGAGGTAAACGTGAGCAAACACTTCTGTTCATTTCCATGATTGACACAAAGTGCTGGAGTCGTTCAGCGGGTCAGGAGGCATCTCAGGAGAACAAGAATAGGTGATGGTCCGGGTCGGAACCCTTTGGTCTGCTAGCACAGAACAACCAACAAGGTCTGTGCTCAGGGCAAGATTGTGGGTTGCAGGGCAAAGCTAGCAAAAAGCAAAACAGAAGCCTCGGGGAACGTTACTGGAGAGAGTCCAGAGCAAATTGGCTCACATTCAAGTAGAACTATAGCATCTGTTAAACTAGTTGACAAAATAAATCTGCTCATTAAAAGCTATCGTCAGCAGTATCGACACTGAAACTACTAATCTGTAATAAAAAACATAATTTCAATGAGGAAAGAAATTTGAGATTTTTATCTTTTCTGGCATAAATGTTATGGGTAACTCAACATACTCCACTAAAAATAGACTCCAATTGTTATTTGTAAAGGTGTAGGGTTGATCCAGAGTTAAAGAGGAAACGTGACGAAACAGGGGGGAGGTTGTGGACAAAAGGAGGGGTTATCATGTCAGAGGGGGCAGCACAGCGGTAGAGTTGCTGCCTCACAGCGCCAGGGACCCAGGTTCGATCTGACTACAGGTTCTGTCAGCTCGGAGTTTGTACGTTGTATAGCGCCCTAGTGAGAACACACCTGGAGTATTGTGTGCAGTTTTGGTCCCCTAATTTGAGGAGGGACATTCTTGCTATTGAGGGAGTGCAGCGTAGGTTCACCAGGTTAATTCCCGGGATGGCGGGACTGTCATATGCTGAGAGAATGGAGCGGCTGGGCTTGTACACTCTGGAGTTTAGAAGGATGAGAGGAGATCTTATTGAAACATATAAGATCATTAAGGGTTTGGACAGGCTAGAGGCAGGAAACATGTTCCCGATGTTGGGGGAGTCCAGAACCAGGGGCCACAGTTTTAGAATAAGGAGAAAGCCATTTCGAACGGAGACAAGGAAACACTTTTTCTCACAGAGAGTTGTGAATCTGTGGAATTCTCTGCCTCAGAGGGCGGTGGAGGCCAGTTCTCTGGATGCTTTCAAGGGAGAGCTAGATAGGGCTCTTAAAGTTAGCGGAGTCAGGGGATATGGGGAGAAGGCAGGAACGGGGTACTGATTGGGATGATCAGCCATGATCACATTGAATGGTGGTGCTGGCTCGAAGGCCGAATGGCCTGCTCCTGCACCTATTGTCTATTGTTCCCCCCGTGGGTTTTCTCCGGTTTCCTCCTACACGCCGAAGACATTCAGCTTTGGAGGTTAATTGGCTTCTGTAAATCGTAAATTGGCCCTCGTGTGGGGGATGGAGTTAGGAGCTCGATCGCCCCGATGCGGAGGGCCCGACCGCCGGCTACGGGAGTCCAGATCATCCCTGTCAACAGAAGGCTCGAGGCCCCCGACCGTGGGAGAGCATAGAAGGGAAGAGATTTGAACTTTTTTTTCGCCTTCCATCACATAGATACATAGATACATAGAAAATAGGTGCAGGAGTAGGCCATTCGGCCCTTCGAGCCTGCACCGCCATTCAATATGATCATGGCTGATCATCCAACTCAGTATCCTGTACCTGCCTTCTCTCCATACCCCCTGATCCCTTTAGCCACAAGGCCCACATCTAACTCCCTCTTAAATATAGCCAATGAACTGGCCTCAACTACCCTCTGTGGGCAGAGAGTTCCAGAGATTCACCACTCTCTGTGTGAAAAAGTTTTTCCTCATCTCGGTCTTAATGGATTTCCCCTTTATCCTTAAGCTGTGACCCCTTGTCCTGGACTTCCCCAACATCGGGAACAATCTTCCTGCATCTAGCCTGTCCAACCCCATAAGAATTTTGTACGTTTCTATAAGATCCCTCTCAATCTCCTAAATTCTTGCGAGTACAAGCCGAGTCTATCCAGTCTTTCTTCATATGAAAGTCCTGACATCCCAGGAATCAGTCTGGTGAACCTTCTCTGCACTCCCTCTATGGCTATAATGTCCAGTGAGGAATGTGGAGGAGTCACTGTGGTGGACGTTTATGTTAAAATGTGTTTTTTGTGTTCCGTTGCTTTTTGTTGGTATGACTGACTTGGCAAATGAAATTCCTCGTATATGTCGCAAAACATGCCCGGCTATTATCGTGGGTAGGCAAAAGTGCTGGAGAAACTCAGCGGGTGCAGCAGCATCTATGGAGCGAAGGAAACAGGCAACGTTTCGGGCCGAAACCCTGAAGGAAATAGGCAACGTTTCGGGCCAAAACCCGGAAGGTTTCGTCCCGAAACGTTGCCTATTTCCTTCGCTCCATAGATGCTGCTGTACCCGCTGAGTTTCTCCAGCACTTTTGTCTACCTTCTATTTTCCAGCATCTGCAGTTCCTTCTTCAACAAAGTATTATTGTGATTGAGCAGGGGGGGGGGGGGGGGGGTCGCAGGTCGGCGCAAGACTCGGTGGCAATGCAAAGACGGAATTCAGAGACATTTTTCTCAGCCCTTAACAAAAATACATGCAGTGGTTCTTGACATGAGAGTGAGTGACAGATAAATTAGATTGGAGTGCGACGCTGAGTGCAATGTAACCTTTCAGAGCAGTACTTAACAGGTTCAATTACAGGCCCGCCACTGATTTTCCGGCCGCTTAGTTCCAGAGCCTTGCTTGCCAGATTATCCGTTTTGCGGAACCGTCAGAGGTCACGGACTCCGAGAGGAGCCCAGCGGTACCGGAACTTTCCGCCCAGGAGGCCGAGATACCGGCCCGCAAAGTCAGCCATGGGAACGGATCTATCAGCGCCGGCCGGACCAGAGTTCCAGAGACCCGGCCGCAGGGGGGAAATCCCGCCCGCCGATCGGCCGCGGAAGACCGGATGAGGTGGAGATCCGCCGCCTCACCCGGCCTAGGGGACACATTCGGCCCTTCGAGCCAGCACCGCCATTCAATGTGATCATGGCTGATCATCCCCAATCAGTATCCCGTTCCTGCCTTCTCCCTATTTCCCCTGACTCCATTATCTTTAAGAGCCCTATCTAGCTCTCTCTTGAAAGCATCCAGAGAACCGGCCTCCACCGCCCTCTGAGGCAGAGAATTCCACAGACTCACCACTCTCTGTGAGAAAAAGTGTTTCCTCGTCTCCGTTCTAAATGGCTACCCCTTATTCTTAAACTGTGGCCCTGGTTCTGGTCTCCCCCAACATCGGGAACATGTTTCCTGCCTCTAGCGTGTCCAAACCCTTAATAATCTTACATGTTTCAATGAGATACCCTCGCATCCTTCTAAACTCCAGAGTGTACAAGCCCAACCGCTCCATTCTCTCAGCATATGACAGTCCCGCCATCCCGGGAATTAACCTTGTAAACCTACGCTGCACTCCCACAATAGCAAGAATGTGCCAGACCACCAGTTACTGGAATCGTTGGTGGATCTGTACCGGGTTTCGGAGAATCTTGCCGATTTCAGCTTCCCAAGCGGTTTAGAGCATTATTGTTGACTGTGTTCCCGCTGATCCAAAGCTTCACTCCGATTCTGAAGAGCTATCAGTGTTTAATTGTTACATAACTGAAGTTGCCCCGTTGGGATTAGTTTAGTTTTGCTTAGAGATACCGAGCAGAATCTGGCCCTTCGGCCCGGTGAGTCCGTACCGGCCAGCGATCACCCGCACACTACCATTATCCGACCAACTCGAGGACAATTTACAATGATACCAAGCCAATTAGTCTGAAAACCTGTGCGTCTTTGGAATGTGGCGGGAAACCGCAGCACCCGGAGAAAAACCCACACAGTCACGGGAGAATGTACAAACCCCGTACAGACAGCACCGTAGTCGGGATGGAACCCGGGTCTCTGGCGCTGTGAGGCAGCAACTCTACCGCTGCGCCACCATGCCCATTCCGCTCGTAGAATCAACGGATATGGGGTAAGGGCAGGAACGGGGTACTGATTTCGGATGATCAGCCATGATCATATTGAATGATCCTACTTTTCCCCCCATATCCCTTGATTCCGTTAGCCCAAGAGGTAAACCTAACTCCCACTTGAAAACATCCAGTGAATTGGCCTCCACTGCCTTCTGTGGCAGAGAATTCCGCAGATTCACTACTCTCTGGGTGACAACGTTTTTCCTCATCTCAGTCCTAAATTGCCTACCCCCTTATCTTAAACTGTGGCAATTAACAAGAGTACAGTTGAGCTCACGCTATGTCTGTGGCAGATGCTGCAATCACTGCACACAGTATTATGAGCATCCAAGGTCTAATGCTTTGTGGCCGTGTTGATCAAAACTGAGCCACACCAGATGTCTGAAGATCAACTGAAGATGTAAAGGTTTAGCAGCAGCTAATTAAACTTTCGAGATACAGCTACAGCGCGGAAACGGGCCCTTCGTCCCACCGCGTCCGCGTCGATAAGCGGTCCCCCGCGCACTAACGCTATCCCACGCACACTAGACACAATTTACAATTTTACCAAAGCCAATTATCCTACAAAGCTGAACGCCTTTGGAGTGTGGCAGGAAACAGAAGCAGCCGGAGAAAACCCACGCGGTTTCAGGGAGAACGTGCAAACTCCGTACAGACAGCACCAGTAGTCAGGATTGAACCCGGGTCTCTGCGCTGTTTATTGGTAATATTTGTTGCGGCACAATGGTGCAGTTGGTAGAGCTGCTGCCTCACAGCGCCAGAGACCCGGCTTTATCCTGACCTCGGGTGCTGTCTGTGTGGAGTTTGCACGTTCTCCGTGTGACCTTGTGGGTTTCCTCCGGTTACTCGGGTTTCCTCCCACTTCAAAGTCAAAGTCAATTTTATTCATCACATGCACCCGAAGGTGCAGTGAAATGAATTTGCCAGCAGCGACACACTTAAAAACAGAACACACAATAAGATTTGACACCAACATCCACCACAGCATTCTTCACTGTTCATTCTTCAAGCCCTGTCCCACTGTACGAGTTCATTCAAAGAGTTATCACGAGTTTGCCCTGATTCGAACTCGGAGATTTACGGTAATGTCCGCTTGTAGGTACTCGGGGCTCTCGTGGACATTTTTCATCATGTTGAAAAATCTTCACGAGTCTTCCCGAGCTTACCTGCCGTTAGCGAGTCTTCCCGAGTACCTGCCGTTAGCGTTATGAGCCGCTAAGAGACGTCCCCGAGCTCCGACGTACCCGCTACGTTCATTCTCCGTGCTTACCACGAGTTTGATTTTTTTTTAAACTCGGGAGAGCTCTTGGAATGAACTCGTACCGTGGGACAGGGCCATTATTCTTACGAACTGTTCACTCTTCATTCTTACTCTTCATTCTTAACTCCAAAGACGTGCGGGTTTGTAGGTCAAGTGGCCTCTGTAACTTGCCCCTGGTTTGTAGGTAGTGGATGAGAAAGTGGGACAACATAGAACTAGTGTGAACGGAATACCGACGTGGACTCGGTGGGCCGAAGGGCCTGTTTCCCTGCTGTATCTCTAGACTGAATCTTTAAATGAAACCGGTGTGCATTGTGTTTGTTCGCCGGCTTTGTTGCTGTAAGAGTTCCATTGTCCTGTTGTCAACACACACACATGACCATGGTACACTCCTGACTCCCGGTGCAAGAAGGAACTGCAGGCGCTGGTTTACACCGAAGATAGACACAAAATGCAGGAGTAACTCTGCAGGTCGGGCAGCGTCTCTGGAGAGAAGGCATAGGTGACGTTTCAGGTCAGGGCCCTTCTTCAGACCGTCTGTGGAATTCTCTGCCTCAGAGGGTGGTGGAGGCAGGTTCTCTGGATGCTTTCAAGAGAGAGCTAGATAGGGATTGTAAAAATAGCGGAGTCAGGGGATATGGATACGGGGTACTGATTGGGGGATGATCAGCCATGATCACATTGAATGGCGGTGCTGTCTCGAAGGGCCGAATGGCCTACTCCTGCAGCTATTGTCTATTGACCGAAGGCAGAATAGCGTAACTAAACATAAGCAACAGCAGATGCCGGTTTACAAAAAAAAAAAGACACAAAGTGCTGGAGTAACTCAGCAGGTCAAGCAGCATCTCTGGAGAACATGGCCGTTACAGGTTGGGACCCTTCCTCAGATTGAGAAGACTCCGTCATTAAATTCCTTGCTGTCTGGGCTGTCACAACAGTCCATAAAATTAAATTACTTTAGTTATTGCAACAGTGGTTATTACTGGATATGTGTCTGATTGTAGAAAATGGGAAAGATTTTGTTATAAAGAACCCTGCAATGTACATGTCATTATAGACAAGGGCCTCCTGGCGATCCTAGTGATCGTCTGTGCTGCTGTCAATCGAGACAAAAGCTGCAAACCTGAATCTATACAGTGTCTCCGTGGTGGAGTTTCAGTAGACCTGGGTCCATGGTACTGTGAGGCATCAGCTCTCCCGCTGTGCCACCGTGCCGTCTCATTATATCCAGAAATATACTCTTCCTGCCAACATAATCATTTCATTTTTTATGAAACATTACTTCATTATGGGTGGCACAGCCGTCTGTACAAAGTTTGTACCTTCTCCCGGCGACTGCGTGGGTTTTCTCTGGGTGCACAGGTTTCCTCCCACACTCCAAAGACGTGCTGGTTTGTCGATGACGAGGAAAGACGGATTGGAGGAAACACTTTTTTCTCTCAGAGAGTTGTGAGTCTGTGGAATTCTCTGGCTCAGAGGCCGGTTCTCTGGATACTTTCAAGAGAGCGCTAGATAGGGCTCTTAAAGATAGCGGAGTCAGGGGATATGGGGAGAAGGCAGGAACGGGGTACTGATTGGGGATGATCAGCCATGATCACGTTGAATGGCGGTGCTGTCTCGAAGGGCCGAATGGCCTACTCCTGCACCTTTTGTCTATTGTTATTGCCTTCTGTAACCTGGCCCTAGTGTGTGTGTAGGATAGAATGAGTGGTTGGTAGATCGCTGGTCAGCGTGGACTCGATGGGCCAAAGGGCCTGTTTCCACGTTCTATCTCTAAACTAACCTAAACTACTCACCAAGCAACTGCAGGATTTTTGAGATTCATTCAAGGAACATAAGATTTAATTTTATCTCTAAATTCTAAAGAGGAAAAGAATAAAAGAAAAACAAATGAATATTGATGAGAGCGGACACAATTTAAATAACTTGAAGCTAGATATCATGGCAAATAACACACCTGGGGGAGCTGTTATTTTTCTTCCAAAACATTTGACAGGCATCGGAACTCTTTATGGTGCATTGAATATATTTTATCATCATTGTTTGTAGACAATTTAATAATTTGTCGCTCATGAGAGGCTATTTTTTTATTCATGACCCAATATAGAAAAGGCTAATTTCACATCATTTGTGGAGTTGGTCCTTTTGTGTTTCAATGCAAGACAATAGACAATAGGTGCAGGAGTAGGCCATTCGGCCCTTCGAGCCAGCACCGCCATTCAATGTGATCCTGGCTGAT
>CM075979.1:2788850-2791841 GCA_038087875.1 Malacoraja senta
TAAAGTAACAGACTCAAAAACACATTTTAACATGAACATCCACCACAGTGACTCCTACACATTCCTCACTGTGATGGAAGGCGAAATAAAGTTCAAGTCCTTCCTTTTGTTCTTCCTCGGTCGTGGGCCTCGAGCTCGAGTTGACGGGACGGTCTTAACTCCCGTAGCCGGTGGCTTTCGGGCCCTCCGCATCCAGGCGTTCAGCTCCTGCATCAGGGGGGGGGGGGGATGTCAGCTCCCCCCCGCGCTGGACGATCGAACCTCGCGTCGGGACTTGTCGAACCTTCCGCGACGTTGGAGTTCCCGACTCGGCCTCACCTGAGACTGCGAGCCCTCAGTGTTGGTTCCGTGGTGGTCGCAGTGGTCGCGATCCCAGGCAAGGGATCCGCTCCGATGTTAAGTCGGCGCGCCCCGCGGTGGGGTTCACGACAGTCCGAGGAGGCTTCCAGCTCCAGCGATGGTAGGCCGCAGAGCCCGGAGGATGTGATCCGAAAATTGATCACATCTCCGGGAAGAACCTGAAAAAAAAGTTTCCCCCCCCGATCCCCTCCCCCCTCCCCCCACATAAAACAAACCAAAGAACATTAAAACAAACTTTTAACGCACTTCATAAAATAACGAAAAGAAAGAAAATACGAACAGGCTGCCGGCAGGGCAGCCATCTCCCCGGCGCCCCCTGGTGGTACCTACAAACCTGCACGTCTTTGGAGAGTGGGAGGAAACCGGAGCACCCGGAGGAAACCCACGCAGGTCACAGGGAGAACGTACAAACTCTGTACGGACAAGCACCCATAGTCAGGATCGAACCTGGGTCCCCGACGCTATGAGGCAGCAGCTCTACCGCTGCGCCACCATGTGTGTGTGTGTGTGTGTGTGTGTGTGTGTGTGTGTGTGTGTGTGTGTGTGTGTGTGTGTGTGTGTGCGTGTGCGTGTGCGTGTGCGTGTTCGTGCGTGCGTGCGTGTACGGACGATCGCTGGTATTTAGAATAAAGAACACACCATCAATTGCTGTTATTTTCAATTCAATTACTTGTTATTTTAGCCCACCTGTCAAAGGAGAGAATACTCTTTCAATTTGTTCGGGCACTTGAGAGTCAATCAGTTAAATCAAACCAAGCGCTCTGTTGGGCCTAGACAAAAATGCTGGAGAAACTCAGCGGGTGAGGCAGCATCTATGGAGCGAAGAAAATAGGTGACGTTTCGGGTCGAGACCCTTCTTCAGACTGATGTGGAGATGGGGGAGGGGCAGGAACCCGCCCCTCCCCCACCTCCACATCAGTCTGAAGAAGGGTCTCGACGTAGGTCTAAAGAAGGGTCTCGACCCAAAACATCGCCTATTCCTTCGCACCATAGATGCTGCCTCACCCGCTGAGTTTCTCCAGCATTTTTGTCTACTTTCGATTTTGCAGCATCTGCAGTTCCTTCTTAAGTATAACCATATAACAATTACAGCACGGAAACAGGCCATCTTGGCCCTTCTAGTCCGTGCCGAACACTTACTTTCACCTAGTCCCATCTACCTGCACTCAGACCATAACCCTCCATTCCTTTCCCATCCATATACATAGAAACATAGAAACATAGAAATTAGGTGCAGGAGTAGGCCATTCGGACCATCGAGCCTGCACCGCCATTCAATATAATCATGGCTGATCATCCAACTCAGTATCCCGTACCTGCCTTCTCTCCATACCCCCTGATCCCTTTAGCCACAAGGGCCACATCTAACTCCCTCTTAAATATAGCCAATGAACTGGCCTCAACTACCCTCTGTGGCAGAGAGTTCCAGAGATTCACCACTCTCTGTGTGAAAAAAGTTCTTCTCATCTCGGTTTTAAAGGATTTCCCCCTTATCCTTAAGCTGTGACCCCTTGTCCTGGACTTCCCCAACATCGGGAGCAATCTTCCTGCATCTAGCCTGTCCAACCCCGTAAGAATTTTGTAAGTTTCTATAAGATCCCCTCTCAATCTCCTAAATTCTAGAGAGTATAAACCAAGTCTATCCATTCTTTCTTCATAAGACAGTCCTGACATCCCAGGAATCAGTCTGGTGAACCTTCTCTGCACTCCCTCTATGGCAATAATGTCCTTCCTCAGATTTGGAGACCAAAACTGTACGCAATACTCCAGGTGTGGTCTCACCAAGACCCTGTACAACTGCAGTAGACCTATCCAATTTATTTTTAAATGATAAAAACGAACCTGCCTCCACCACTTCCACTGGAAGCTCATTCCACACAGCTACCACAGTCTGAGTAGAGAAGTTCCCCCTCATGTTGCCCCTAAACTTTTGTCCCTTAATTCTCAAATCATGTCCTCTTGTTTGAATCTTCCCTACTCTCAATGGAAAAAGAGTAGGGAAGATTCAAACAAGAGGACATGATTTGAGAATAAATGCTCTGTTGGGCCTGATCATTCATAGTGGTGAAGGCAGCACGTGGATGGCTACCTGGCCAGTTCCCATCCAGCCATCATTACCGAGATAATTACTAATGTCTGAAAAACAGATTGCATTTATTGACCTATTCTGAGCTACCAGCCATGTGAAGGCAAATGTGCTTTTTTCTTTATTTTACACTGGAATATATAAACCAACTGTTTATACAGTAACCGTGCCATGAAAAGATAAATATTAAGCTGCCCTGGGGAAATAATAGAGAGATTTTGTAAAATTTGAGAGATCACAGAGTAAGATTCATGGCAGGCAGATTTAGACTTAGACTTAGATTCCTTTATTGTCATTCAGACCTTTCGGCCTGAACGAAATTTCGTTGCCTGCAGTCATACATATAATAATAAATAACAAAACACACAATAAACACAAATTAACATCCACCACAGTGAGTTCACCAGGCACCTCCTCACTGTGATGGAGGTAAAAGTATTAAAGTCTCTGTCTCTTCCCGCTTTGTTCTCCTTCTGCGCTGAGGCGATCCAGGCTTCTGATGTTGTGACCCCGCCGGGTGATGGCAAGTCAGTCCCGCGGCTGAA
>CM075979.1:2792041-2809541 GCA_038087875.1 Malacoraja senta
AAGGCCAATATACCCTAAAGAACTCTTTACTACCCTACCTACCTGCGATGCCACCATGACCCCCGTTGCTAAACACTTTAATTCCCCTTCCCATTCTCACACTGACCATTCTGTCCTAGGCCTTGTCAGAGTGAGGCTAAACGCAAATTGGAGGAACAGCACCTCATATTTTGCTTGGGCAGCTTACAGCCATGTGGTATGAAAATTGATTTATCAAACTTCAGCTAGCCCCGGCATTCCTTCTCTCTATCCCTCCCCCACCCAAGTCGCACCAGCTTCTCGTTCTCACCCAACAAACAGCTAACAACGGCCTGTTTCCTTTATCATCGTTACTTTTTTGCATATCTTTCATTCATTGTTCTTTGTCTCTCCACATCACCGTCTATATCTCTCGTTTCCCTTATCCCTAACCAGTCTGAAGAAGGGCCTCGCCAGGAGGTGCAGATCCAGAGCCAGCAACATTATGGGGGACCCCTTCCACCCCACCAACGGACTGTTCCAGCTGCTACGGTCCAGCCTCCGCTGCCATGCTGTGAAAACGGAGAGGATGAGACGGAGTTTCTTCCCACAGGCCATCAGGACTGTAAACTCTGATCTCACCAGGGACTCATTTACTGTGGTGTTGTGTCTTTTGTAAAGAATGTTTTTCTAACGTAAATACTGGTTCTGTTCCATTCTGTTCTGTCGGTTTTTGCACACTCCGCAGGCATCGGCACTTTCACTTCACTGCACATCTTGTATGTGTATGTGACAAATAAAGTTGACTTGACTCGAAACGTCATCCATTCCTTCTCTCCAGAGATGCTGCCCGTCCCGCTGAGTTAAGGGCCTGTCCCACGTGGACGTTATTTGCGCGTCATTTACGTGACTTCGTTTACGTGTCACGATGGACGACGCGCGCATGGCGTGCATTACGCTCGCGTGGTGAGACGTGGTGGCGTAGGCAGTGACTCGTGGTAGCGTGCGGCGCCCCAGGATTTGGGGATTCTCAAAATCCTCACGCTCCACCTGCCTGACGCGCAAATGACTCCCAAGTGGGACAGGCCCTTTACTCCAGCTTTTTGTGTCTATCTTCAATGACGCCGAATACACAGTTATTATTTAGTCCACTCACCAGAGCACTCAGCCATGGGTTAAGGAAGTATTTGCCAATGGTGAATCAATGGGGCTCATTGATGCACGCACATCTAACAAGTTGATGCACGAACATCGCTTCAATAATCTTCCCTATCGCGCTCTTCTAACTCATCGAATAAAATGGCAGGATACGTCCTTATGGTGACAGTTCTAGATAAGTTTACATCATAAATAACGTTCAAATCCAAGATCGTTAACACAATACTCTCTGTAAATCCATATAGCCTTCGATATTCTTCTGACACATGGTCAGCTCTTGGCGATACGAAGGTCCAACGTGCAACGCTACAACATGATCTGGCTACAAGCTAAACGATGCTTCACAGAGCAACTTACCAGATCAGTGGGCATGAGTGAAGTGCCAAACATGATAACACTAAGTGGATAGAGTGGATGTGGAGAGACTAGTTTCCACTGGGAGAGTCTAGGACCAGAGGTAATAGAATAAAAGGTCATAGCCTCAGAATTAAAGGACATTCCTTTAGGAAGGAGATGAGGAAGGAATTTCTTTCGTCAGAGGGTGGTGAATCTGTGGAAATTCATTGACACAGAAGGCTGTGGAGGCCAAGTCAATGGATATTTTTAAGGCAGGGACAGATTATGGATTAGTACAGGTGTCAGGGGTTATGGGAGAAGGCAGGAGAGTGGGGTTAAGAGGTTGAAGATAGATCAGCCGTGATTGAAAGGCGGAGTCGACTTAATGGGCCAAATGGCCTAATTCTGCTCCGATCACTTTTGAACACATGAAATTAAAAGATTTAGGAAACTGAGGAGCAAACCTTGTTGGTAGTGGGTATATGGAACGAGCTGCCAGGCACAACACTTGAGCCAAGTTCTATACTAATGTTCAAAAGAACCAGATAATATAGGTTTAAGGAGAGAGAGGAAAGATTTAATAGGAACCAGAGAGGCAACTTTTTCCACACAGAGGGAGGTGAGCATCTGGAACACCCTGCCAAGTGAGGTAGTTGGGGGCAGGTACTCTAACAACATTTGAAAGGTATTTGGACAGGTACATGGATAGGAAAGGTTTAGAAGCATAATGGCCAAACAAGGTGAATTCCCAGGATGGCAGGACTGTCCTATGTTGAAAGAATGGAGCGACTGGGCTTGTATACACTGGAATTTAGAAGGATGAGAGGATATCTTATTGAAACATACAAGATTAAGGGATTGGACACGCTAGAGGCAGGAAACATGTTCCCGATGTTGGGGGAGCCCAGAACCAGGGGCCGCAGTTTAAGAATAAGGGGTAAGCCATTTAGAACGGAGATGAGGAAAAACATTTTCACCCAGAGAGTTGTGAATCTGTGGAATTCCCTGCCTCAGAAGGCAATGGAGGCCAATTCTCTGGATGCTTTCAAGAGAGAGATAGATAGAGCTCTTAAAGATAGCGGAGTCAATGGATATGGGGAGAAGGCAGGAACAGGGTACTGATAGTGGATGATCAACTATGATCACAGCGAATGGCAGTGCTGGCTTGAAGGACCGAATGGTCTACTCCTATAGTCTATTGTCTAACGTGGGCAGGTGGGACTAGTGCAATGGGCCACCTTGATCGGCATGGATAGGTGAGGGCCACATGGCCTGTTTCCATGCTGTATAACATAAGAAACAAAGGTATTATTCTAGCCCTACTTATAATTCAGTCAGAAAACTATAAACAGGTCAAAGAAACATCCACCCTCTCGTGATATTGCGTGGACCCTGCAACATTTGTACAAACGCTTTTGATGAACTCACATTTTCATCGCCCAGACGGTTTAGTTTATTGTCACGTGTACCGAGGTACAGTGAAAAGCTTTTGTTGCGTGCTATCCGGTCAGCGGAAAGACAATACATGATTACAATCGAGCCATTTACAGTGTACAGATACATGATAAGGGAATGTTTAAGAAAGAACTGCAGATGCGGGAAAAATCAAAGCTAGACAAAAATGCTGGAGAAACTCAGCGGGTGAGGCAGCATCTATGGAGCGAAGGAATAGGTGACGTTTCGGGTCGAGACCCTTCTTCAGGGCCCGAAACAACACCTATTCCTTCGCTCCATAGATGCTGCCTCACCCGATGAGTTTCTCCAGCATTTTTGTCTACCATGACAAAGGGATGCAAGATAAAGTCCGATTGGAGATGGACCAAGGGTCTCCAATGTGGTAGATGGTAGCACCGGATGGCTCTCTAGTTGATGATAGGTTCAGTCGCCTGATAACTGCTGTCCATGAATCTGGAGGTGTGCCTTGTCACACTTCTGTACCTCTTGCCGGATGGGAGAGGGGAGAAAAGCTACTGATTGGGGCGAGACTCGTCCTTGATTATGCTGCTGGCCTTGCTGGGGTAGCGTGAAGTTTAGTTTAGAGATACAGCGTGGACACAGGCCCTTCGGCCCACCGAGTCCGTGCCGACCAGCGATCCCCGCACATTAACACTACCCAACACACACACCAGGAACAATTTACACTTATACCAAGCCAATTAACCTACATAACTGAAGTTCAAGCTCAAGTTCAAATTTAATGTTTGTACCAATTGGTACAGCGAGATTTGGGTTACCGTACAGCCACACAAATAAAGAGAACACAACACACGATAGAATTTAACATGAACATCCCCCCACAGCAGAATCAACGCTTCCCACATTGAGGGAAGGCAACAAAGTTCAGTCCACTTCCTCCATGTTCACCCGTGTTCGGGGCCTATTGAGGCCTCCGCAGTCGCCGTAACGGCGGCCCGATGTTTCAGGCCCTCTCACCGGATGTTGGAGCTCCGACGTTGGAAGAACACTCTCAGCGGCTTGGAGTTCCGAATCCGCCGCTTCCTACCGGAGACCGCGGCTCCCGAAGTCCACAGGCCGAGCTGGGCGGAGCTCCAACCCGGCAATCCTCGGGGAAAGATCCCAGGCCTCCGCGATGTGAAAGTCAGCGCCGCCCGCGGCTGGAAGCTCCGCAGACCACAGCTCCGCGATGTTAGAGTCGGCAGTCCCAGCACTCCGGAGCTTCCAACATGGCGACCCTAGTAAGGCATCGCCCGCTCCGCGATGGTACTTCAGTGCTGCGCCGCTGCTGAAGCCGAAGTCACCGGCAGGAAAGGCCGCGCCAATCCAGATGGTAGGCCGCGAGGAGAGGGCGAAGATGCAACACATAAAAAGACTAAACGACCTCCAAAACAAAACTTTAACAGACTAAAAATTAAAAAAGGATGAAAGGACGAACAGCTGCAGGCGGGGCAGCCATACACAATCGGCGCTACCCTCCAAATTGTACGTCTTTGGAGTGTGAGAGAAAACCAAAAATCTCAGAGAAAAACCCAGGCGGTCACGGGGAGAACGGACAAACTCCGTACAGACAAGCACCCGTAGTCAGGATCGAACCCGGGTCTCCGGCGCTGCGAGGCAGCCACTCAACCGCTCTGTAGATGGAGTGTAGATGGAGTCAATGGAAGGGTGGTTGGTTTGTGCGATGGTCTGGGCTACGTCCGCAATTCTCTGCAATTTCTTGCGGCCTTGGAAGGTGCTGTTCCCATACCGTGCTGTGATCCATCCCGATAAGAGGCTCTCCACAGCGATCTTGTGCTCGAAGATAACCACGTTGTCGTTTTGAAATCGCTAATGGAATGCATAACAGACGTCGCTCACAGACGCCTTCAAGATATCGTGAAACTGAACAATTATCACAGGGGAAGATTGGCTTGCCAGGATTAGATCATTTGTTTCAACGCTAAATCAACCAATGTTTGCCAGTTCAGAAACCCATTAAGTTACAGCTGCAAGGAATGATACAAATGTCACAGATGCCCAAGAAGACGGATATTGTCGATTCTGCAAATTAATATTCTGCGGTGGCCAACATCCATGCTCGTGTTTTCATTGAAGAGGGGTAATTGTTTTAATTTTCTGTAACAGCTGCCATTCTAACTATACATGACTGCGGAGTGTGGGGAGGAAACCGAAGATCTCGGAGGAAAACCCACGCAGGTCACGGGGAGAACGTACAAACTCCGTACAGACAGCACCCGTAGTTAGGATCGACCCCGGGTCTCCGGCGCTGTGAGGCTCCAGCTCGGTGGCACGGCGATAGAGCTACTGCCTCACAGCGCCAGAGACCCGGGTTCGATCCTGACTACGGGTGCTGTCTGTACGGAGTTTGTACGTTCTCCCCGTGACCTGCGTGGGTTTTCCTCCGAGATCTTCGGTTTTCGAGTTACTGGAATCAGAAAGCAATCAATAACAGGATTACTGCACCTGCGTATATGTACAAGTGATGTATACAGACCTGCCAGATGTTCCCTTTGAAATAGACAATCAACATTTATGTGAAAGTAGCAAAACCAAGAAGGACAATGAAAGTAAAATGAGAAGCACATGGAATTCAGATCCGTACCATTACTGCTTGGGAGATGCAGCGCTCGTGAAATACGAGGGGCCATATCAGCAAGCAAGAATCTCGATGTGGCTTACAGCCTTATGTTCCTCTTGCTGTAAAATAATCTATGGTTACAAGCATCAGGCCGCTCAGAAAACATCATGCTAAGTGTCTCGAACCTCCAAGTGCTCAAAATAATGCCACTGGTAAAGGTAAATAATTATACTGAAAGTGGAAGACAATAAGAGCAACCGGAGATAACACCACAGCAATTAATCGCCCGTTTAGTTCTATACTTTAGATTAGAGATACAGCACGGAAACAGGCCCTTCAGCCCACCAAGTCGGGGCAGACCAGCGATCGATCATCCGTTACACTCCCACTATCCTACAAACACTAGGGACAATTTTTTAAAAAATTCACCCAAGCCAATTAACCTACAAATCTGTACGTCTTTGGGATGTGGGAGGAAACCGGAGCGCCCGGAGAAAACCCACGCAGGTCACGGGGAGAACGTACAAACTCCATACAGACAGCACCCGCAGTCAGGATCAAACCTGGGTCTCTGGCGCTGTAAGGCAGCAAATCTACCGCTGTGCCACCTTGACGTCATCAGACATCATAGGACAGCACAGTGGAGCGGCGGTGGAGTTGCTGCCTCACAGCGCCAGAGACCCGGGTTCGATCTCGACTACTGGTGCTGTCTGTATGGAGTTTGTACGTTCTCCCTGTCACCGCATGGGTTTTATCCGGGTTCTCCGGATTCCTTCTATGTCAGGACTGTCATATGCTGGGAGAATGGAGCGGCTGGGCTTGTATACTCTGGAGTTTAGAAGGATGAGAGGTGATCTCATTGAAACATATAACATATAAGATTGTTAAGGGTTTGGACACGCTTGAGGCAGGAAACATGTTCCCGATGTTGGGGGAGTCCGGAACTAGGGGCCACAGTTTAAGAATAAGGGGTAAGCCATTTAGAACGGAGACGAGGAAACACTTTTTCACACAGAGAGTTGGGAGTCTGTGGAATTCTCTGCCTCAGAGGGTGGTGGATACTTTCAGGAGAGAGCTAGATAGGGCTCTTAAAGATAGGGGAGTCAGGGGATATGGGGAGAAGGCAGGGACGGGGTACTGATTGGGGATGATCAGCCATGATCACATTGAATGGCGGTGGTGGCTCGAAGGGCTGATTGGCCTACTCCTGCACCTATTGTCTATTGAATTAGTTACTGTTTAAGAGATTCACTCAGATACCACCACAAATGGAGTTGCGCATTTAAATATGATGGCCAAAACCTAGCGTTTTGCCTAGCGTTAGTTTATCCACACCATTGCAGATCTCACAGTTGTGAGCAGAGAGACATGTGGGGAATTCAAGGGCTCAGCGACATTCGTATCCCACTAGGGCCATCTCTCTCTCTCTCTCATATGAAACAGAAAACTGCAATTACATTTGTGTCATAAGTTGCCCAGCTGAGCCTTCCCTACTGGGCTCAGGGTTTGGGCTCCTTAATGAGGTACAAACCTGAGAACTCTTTTATAAATTTAAGGGGCAGCACGGTGGCGCAGCGGTAGAGTTGCTGCCTCACAGCGCCGGAGACCCGGGTTCGATCCCGACTACATCCGCTGTCTGTACAGAGTTTGTACGTTCTCCCCGTGATCTGCGCGGGTTTTCTCCGGGTTTCTCCCACACTCCAAAGACAAGCAGGTTTGTAGGTTAATTGGCTTCTGTAAAATTGTCCCTCGCGAGTAGAATAGTGCTAGACGGTAGAGTGATCACTGGTCAGCGTGGACTCGGTGGGACCGCGTGGGGTTTTCTCCAGGTGCTCCGGTTTCCTCTCACACTCCAAAGACGTACAGGTCTGTATTGGTAAAATTGGCTTTGGTAGAAAAATTGTAATTTGTCCCCAGTGTGTGTGTAGGATAGTGCTAGTGGGAGGGGAGGTAGACAAAAGAGTATAACTCCACCAGAGAGCAGTGCTGAACTATTCTCTGCCTCTTTGGTGACCCTCAGACTATCTTTGGTGGACAAAAATGCTGGAGAAACTCAGCAGGTGAGGCAGCATCTATGGAGCGAAGGAAAGAAGCGACGTTTCGGGTCGAGACCCTCCTTCCGACTGATGTGGGTGTGGGGGGGGGGGGCGGGAAGAAGAAAGGAAGAGGCGGAGCCAGTGGGCTGTGGGAGAGCTGGGAAGGGGAGGGGAAAGAGGGAGAAAGCAGGGACTACCTGAAATTGGAGAAGTCAATGTTCATACCGCTGGGGTGTAAACTACCCAAGCGGAAGGGAGATCGCTGGTGGGCACGGAGGGTCCCGTTTCCGAGACGCATGTCTAAAGTCTAAATAATTCTTAATCAGTTCAGCTGATCCTTTACAGGCACTAATTTAGTCGGTGCAAGGACGATGGGGACTGCAGTTCACGTCAGCACTTGCCATAAAGGATTATTATTACGCAGCAATCCCACACAGATCACAAGAAATCAATACACGTGTTACTTTACATAGAACAGAATTAATCAAACAAATTGCTAAGGTGCAAACATGGTGATAACAGCAACCTCGAGTCTGCGCTGGTTACTGGAGTTGATCCACCTTGAGTTCGGGGTGGTAGATTGTTAGAGAGATGTGGGCGGGTAATCACTCTTATGTCACCTACTTGCATGGTTCGGTTGTCAGCAGCCAGGGATCAGTGCAGGCTCAAGTGAAACACATGCACACAACTCCTTATTAGCCTTTGGCTGCCAGCGAGATTTTGCAACGATAAGAATGTCTGATTGAACAGCTAACTCTCTCCCATTCCGAGATACCGAACAGCCTAATTGTGAACAAGTAAATTTAAATATTATTAAATAGCGTTTCCTAGTGAAACCAGACCGTTGCTACATGCATTGGTGGAGAAACATCAATTCAACATCAAAGAACTGCAGATGCCGGTTTACACCAAAGATAGACACAAAATGCTGGAGTAACTCAGCGGGACAGGCAGCGTCTCTGGAGAAGGAATGGGTGACGTTTCTGGTGGAGACCCTTCTTCAGACTAGAAGGGCCTCGACCTGACATGTCACCAATTCGTTCTCCCCAGTGATGCTGCCTGTCCCGCTGGGTTACTCCAGCATTTTGTGCCTATCTTTGGTGTAAACCGGCATCTGCAGTTCCTTCACACACATTAATGTCAGAGATACAGCAAAATGACTTCAATGAATGAATACGATTGCAACAAGGTTCGGGCTTGTTATTGTCCCGTGTAGCGAGGTACAGTGAAAAGCTTTGTTGTGCAAGCTGTCCAAACAGACGAGATGATACCACACATAGATACAATCAGATCAAACTACAGTCCAATAGGTAGAGCAAAGGGGAAGATACAGAGTGTAGGATAGTTCTCAGCATTGTAGCGCATCATAAGACATAACAGCAGAATTAGACCATTCAGCCCATCAAACCTACAACGCCATTCAATCAAGGCTGATCCAATTTTCCGTCCCAACCCCATTCTCATATCTTCTCAAAGGGCCGAATGGCCTACTCCTGCACCTATTGTCTATTGGTCTCTTGTACCCTTTGACTAATCAACCCATCAACCTTTGCTTTAAAAATATCCAAATGACTTGGCCTCCACAGACTCACCACCTTCTGACTGCAGAAATTCCTCTTCATCTCCATTCTAAAGGTACATCCTTTTATTCCGAGGCTGCGCCCTCTGGTCCAAGACTCTCCCACTGGTGGAAACATTCTCTCCACATCCACTCCATCCAAGCCTTTTATTATTCGGCAAGTCTCAATGAGGTTTCCCCCCCCCCCCCCCCTCATCATCAGTCTAAACTCCAACGAGGACAGGCCCGGAAGGAACAGGCCATCAGCTCCAGGTCCACTTTGGTGATACCCAACCCCATCTTGGCTTCATTGAACAAAAGTTGATTTGTTTACTGTGTCCTTAGAAGTATTGTGTGTTTGCTTTCCCCTTTCTTATTGAAACATATAAGATTATTAAAGATTTGGACACGTTAGAGGCAGGAAACATGTTCCCGATGTTGGGGGAGTCCAGAACCAGGGGCCACAGTTTAAGAATAAGGAGTAAGCCATTTAGAACGGAGACGAGGAAACACTTTTTCTCACAGAGAGTTGTGAGTCTGCAGAATTCCCTGCCTCGGAGGGCAGTGGAGGCAGGTTCTCTGGATGCTTTCAAGAGAGAGCTAGATAGGGCTCTTAAAAATAGCAGAGTCAGGGGATATGGGGAGAAGGCAGGAACGGGGTACTGATTGGGGATGATCAGCCGTGATCACATTGAATGGCGGTGCTGGCTCGAAGGGCCGAATGGCCTACTCCTGCACCTATTGTCTATTGTCTATCCTCTGCAATCTAACCATTAATCTTGTATAAATATTCACCTAATACGTCCTCTTCCTTCAAATGCTTCTTATCACGAGGCTCCGGTAATTGATCATAGTGAGATGACTGCTTGTTTTTTTTTTACATTCCAAGGAAATATGAGGAAAAAATGATTTATGAACAAAAAGCTTCCTGACATTCAATAGCGGTATCCCTTGCCAATAGGTGCCACTGTACGATCGGCCGTTAAGGCGACATTATTAATCACTATTCACTATTTGATTTGGGCAAAATAATAAACAGAACAAAGCTGAAGAGAATCTTAGAGTAAATCAATTCATCCAGGGATGTGCTTTACATTTGCAAGGCTTCTGCTTATTCCGCATCTTATAAACCTCAGCAACAATCTACTTTACAATGAATCCCCCGATATTTGAATCACTACTCCCCTTTAGATGTTTAAGAAGGAACTGCAGATGCTGGAAAAATCAAAGGTAGACAAAAAATGCTGGAGAAACTCAGCGGGTGAGGCAGCATCTATGGAGCGAAGGAATAGGTGACTTTTCGGGTCGAGACCCTTCTTCAGACTGATGTGCAGTTGGGGGGGGGGTGGGCAGGAAGAAGAAAGGAAGAGGCGGAGACACTGGGAGAGCTGAGAAGGGGTTATCTCGCCTTTAGTTAGCTTGTTTAGTTTCGTGATACAGCGTGGAAACAGGCCCTTCGGCCCACCGAGTCCGTACCGACCAGCGATCCCTGCACACTAACACTATCCTAGGGACAATTTACATTGAAACCAAGCCAATTAAACTACAAACCCATATGTCTTTGGAGTGTGGGAGGCAACTGAAGTTCTCGGAGAAAACCCACGTAGGTCACGGTGGGGGAACGTACAAACTCCGTACAGACAGCACCAATAGTTGGGATGGAGCCCGAGTCTCTGGCACTGGAAGGTGGCAACTCTACCGCTGCGCCACCCTGCTGCTTATATCCAATACACTTCACAATCATCCATGCAAGTATCCCTGCCTTTGCTGGTAAGCAAGCTGCAAGAACGACTTTGTAGTTGATCCATCACCATTATTACAATAACTGTCCCGTTTAATGGCTTGTCCATTCAATTAGTCAATGAATCATCGAGTCATACACCACAGAAACAGGCCCTTCAGTCCAACCCATTCATGCTGACCAAGATGTCCCATCTAAGCTAATCCCATGGACCTCGAAACATTCCCTATCCAGACACTAGAGCGCTGATGCTATCTACGCCCCTTCGTCAAATTGAAGAAAATAAAAGGAGAAAAGGAATAGGCAACGTTTCAGTTCGAGACACTTCTTCAGACATGTGATCAGCCATGATCACATTGAATGGCGGTGCTGGCTCGAAGGGCCGAATGGCCTACTCCTGCACCTATTGTCTATGGTCAGACCAGACCTGAAACGCCACCTGTTCCTTCTCTCCAGAAATGCTGTCTGACCCGCTGAGTTACTCCAGCTTTTTGTTCATTTATCTCCAGTTTAAACCAGCATCTGCAGTTCCATCCTACACTTAAAGAAAATAAAGTAGACTTTGTAATTAATATAGCAGATTATAATGATGAATTAAAATACGCATTCTATACTTTCATTTTCTAAATAGATTTGAGGATCTGGACGCTCGACAAATGCTGGTGTTTAGAACATAGAATATAGAACAGGCCCTTCGGCCCACAATATCCATACCCAACATGATGCCAACATCATTTCTCATCTGTCTTCACATAATACATATCCCTCCATTCCCTGCATATCCATGTGCCTATCCAAAAGTCTCATCAATGCCACTATCATATCTACCCCCCCCCCCCCCACCATTGCTGGTAGCACTTTCCATGAAACCACCCCCCCCCATGTAAAAATCTTGCCCCGCACATCTCCTTTAAACATTGCCCCTCTCACCTTAAAGCTGTGCCTACTAATACCTGCGGTAAAGCTTCTGACTGTCTACCCAATCTATGCCTCTCATAATCAGTTTGGTTTAGTTTATTGTCGCGTGTACCGAGGTACAGTGAAAAGCTTTCGTTGTGTGCTAACCAGTCAGCGGAAAGACGATACATGATTATAATCGAGCCATTTACAGTGTACAAATACAAGATGAGCGAATAACGTTTAGTGCAAGCTTTAGCCAGCAAAGTCCGATCAAATACAGTCCGAGCAGCACCTCATATTTCGCTTGGGCAGTTTACACCCCAGCGGTATGAACATTGACCTCCAATTTCAGGTAGTCCTTGCTTTCTCCCTCCTTCCCCTCCCCTTCCCAGCTCTCCCACAGCCCACTGTCTCCGCCTCTTCCTTTCTTCTTCCCCCCCCCCGCCCAACCTCCACATCAGTCTGAAGAAGGGTCTCGACACGAAACATCACCTATTTCCTTCGCTCCATAGATGCTGCCTCACCCGCTGAGTTTCTCCAGCATTTTTGTCTACCAAAGGTAGTCCGAGGGTCACCAAAGAGGCAGAGAATAGTTCAGCACTGCTCTCTGGTGGAGTTATATATTCTTATCGGGTCTCTCCGCATTCCATTAATATCCATTCCTAATTTTGTTTCTTAAATGGAATTTGTAGTAGAGAATTAATCACTTTGGTGATTCTAGGGTTGTATTTAAGTACTTAAGGGCCTGTCCCACTTGGACGAACTAATCCACGAGTTTAGAAGACCCTAGACGAGTTGAAAAAAATGTCAAGGTCGTGTTGACTCGCCGAAGTAAAAGACTTCCCAGAACCTCCTACGACCCCCTCAGTCTTCCACACCTAAGACCAACTACGACTAGCTACGAGTGGAAATTATCACATGATAAAAAGATATGTTTGCTTTTTTTTTTTCTCGGGCCAGTTTCCTACCTACGACCTACCATCACGACCTACTACCACCTACATACGATTAAAAAGTATCAAGTTTTTCCATGCCGACCTTTTTTTTTTTTTAAACTCGTGGACATTTTTTATCAGGCTGGAAAAAACGCCGCGACCTACTTGAGGCCACGAGTACGCGGAGACCACTCACGAGCACGAGGAAGAGTTACGAAGACCTCCTACGACCTCCTGGCGACCATGATGCCAGTATGAGTCAAGGGCAAACTCGGCAGAGGTCGCCAATTAGGTCATGAAAGTGGGATCAGGGGCTTTACTGGGAGAGGATGTAGGGAGGAACTACAGATACTGGTTTCAACGAAGATAGACATCAAATGCTGGAATAACTCAGCGGCTCAGGCAGCATCTCTGGAGTAAAGGAATGAATAGGTGATATCACGGATGGAGACCCTTCTTCAGACAGAGTCAGGGGGAGAGGGAAACGAGAGATATGTAAAGGTACAAGGAACTAATGAATGAGAGGTGGTTTTGATTTGTCCTTGTGCGAACCTTCCCTTCATTTGTTCTTTGTCTTGTGTCCCTCTCCCCCGACTCTCAATTTGAAGATGGGTCTCGACTCGGAACGCCACCTATTCCTTTGTTACCTTTATCCCGTATCTGTACACCATGGGTGGTTTGATGGTAATTCATGGATAATCTTTTCGCCGACTGGATAGCACGCACCAAAAAAGCTTTCCACCATACCTTAGAACACATAACCATAATAGACAAAACATCCAGTTATGCAATCAGCCACAGTCTAATTGAATGGTAGAATTGGTAACGGAATCAAGGGATATGGGGAGAAGGCAGGAACCGGGTACTAATTCTGGATGATCACATTGATTGGCGGTGCTGGCTCGAAGGGCCGAAGGGCCTACTCCTGCACCTATTGTCTACTGTTCTTCGTTTCTATGGTTCAAAGGCTGAATAGCCAATTCCTGTTTCAATGTTCTTAATGCAATCTCATAACTCGTTCAAAGATTATGCGGTGTTTTAAACTTGACGTAAAATGAAACATTTTACTAATCATTAACAAACATTTCTACAAATCCAAGACATAATTATGCAGTCTTAATATTGTTTGGAAAGTATTTCCATTCGCGACAAAGACTTAACTTATTTTGTAATGATTAGAGACATACAGCGTTAAAACAGGCCCTTCGGCCCAACTTACCCACGCCGGCCTACATGTCCCAGCTACACTGGTCCCACCTGCCTGGAAGGAATTGCAAGGGACCTGGGTCTCTGGTGCTCTGAGGCAGCAGTTCTACAGTTGCATTACTACGCGGGTTTTTTTTTTAGTCAAAGGGAGGCGAATCGAGAACGGAGACGAGGAAACACTTTTTCTGACAGAGAGTGGTGAGTCTGTGGAATTCTCTGCCTCAGAGGGCGGTGGAGGCAGGTTCTCTGGATGCTTTCAAGAGAGAGTGAGATAGGGCTCTTAAAGATAGCGGAGTCAGGAGATATGGGGAGAAGGCAGGAACGGGGTACTGATTGGGGATGATCACATTGAATAGCGGTGCTGGCTCGAAGGGCCTACTCGTGCACCTATTGTCTATTGAATCTGTGGAATTCATTGCCACAGACGGCTGTGGAGACCAAGTCACTGGGTATTTTAAAGGCAGAGAATGATAGGTTGATTAGTAAGGGCACCAAAGGTTTAGTTTATTGTCACGTGTACCGAGGTACAGTGAAAAGCTTTTGTTGCGTGCTAACCAGTCAGCGGAAAGACAATACGTGATTACAATCGAGCCATTCACAGTGTACAGATACATGATAAGGGAATAGCGTCTAGTGCAAGGTAAAGCCAGCAAAGTCCGATCAAAGATAGTCCGAGGGTCACCAATGAGGTAGATAGTAGTTCAGCACTGCTCTCTGGTTGTGGTAGGATGGTTCAGTTGCCTGATAACAGCTGGGAAGAAACTGTCCCTGAATCTGGAGGTGTGCGTTTTCACACTTCTGTACCATTTGCCCGATGGGAGAGGGGAGAAGAGGGAGTGGGAGTTGCAGGGAGAAGGCAGGAAAATGGGGTTGTGAGGTAAAAATAGATCGGCCATGATCGGGGTAGACTCGATGGGCTGAACGGCCTAATTCTGCTCCATTGTCTTATGGTCTTACAGGAACCAGCGAGAGAAAATAAGGAGCATTAAATATTTACATCTGGACCAATTGTGACACGTTGCAAGTGAAGAGACACATGATTGATTAGATAGATCCATTGGCACAAGTCAATGTTGATGATTAGATTAACGTCAGATTTGTATTCCTACCTTTTAGATTTTGTACAATTGACTTTTTTTGCCCAATTATTTTGTTCAATTAAGCCTGAATCTATCCATTCATCAAAACTGCATGTAAACCTAGTAATTTTAGATTAGTTTAGAGGTGCACAGCATGAAAACAGGCACATTTGTTTACCGAGTCCACTCCGATCATCGAGCATCCAGTCACACTAGTTGTATGCCATCCCACTTCCGCATCCCGTCCCTACACACTGGGGGGACAATTTCTAGACCCTACCAACCCGCAGATCTATGGGATGTGGAAGGAAACCGGAGCACCCGGAGGAAATCCAGGCAGTCACAGGGAGAACATGCAAACTCCACACAGACAGAACCAGAGGTCAGGACCGAACCCGGTTGAGGGAGTCCAGAACCAGGAGTCCCAGTTTAAGACTAAAGGGTACCGAGATGAGGGAAAATGTTTTCGCCCAGAGAGTTGTGAATCTGTGGAATTCTCTGCCGCAGAAGGCAGTGGAGGTCAATTCTCTGGATGTTTTCAAGAGGGAGTTAGATTTAGGTCTGAGGGCTAACGGAATCAAGAGATATGGGGAGAAGGCAGGAACGGGGTACTGATTTTGGATGATCAGCCATGATCATATTGGATGGCGGTGCTGGATCAAAGGGCCGAATGGCGTACTCCTGCACCTATTTTCAATGTTTCTGTGTCTCTGGTGCTGTGAGGCAGCAGCTCTACCCATTTGGTTCCTGTTTTTGCTTGAAATATGGAACAAAACTGTCTCAACCCACTCTCAAAACTTTTCAAATACATGGATTGTGGAATTATACAGAGAATACTGATTTGTTTTTATAGAGACACACTAAACTTTTATCTCCTGTTCTGTATTACGTTTACATATTCTGTTGTGCTGCAGCAAGCAAGAATTTCATTGTCCTACCTGGGACACACGACAATAAAACTCTTGACTCTCGAATTTGAAATAACTCCTGAATTCCCTCCTCTCCCCTCCACCCTCCCCTCCCCCCCTCGTCATCCTACCAGTTCCACTGTTCACATTCTTGTATCCCTCTTACCCCGCCACTATTTCTGAGCTTCACAAGTTCACTAGTTATAGGAGTAGAATTAGGCCATTCGGCCCATCGAGTCCACTCCACCATTCAATCATGTCCGATCTTCTGCCTCGTAATCCCATTTTCCTGCCTTCTCCCCATAACCCTTGACACCCGTTCTAATCAAGAATTTGTCTATCTCTGCCTTAACAATATCCACTGACTTGGCCTCCACAGCCCTCTGTGGCAATGAGTTCCACAGATTAACTCCCCTCTGACTAAAGAAGTTCCTCCTCACCTCCTTCCTAAAAGAGCACCCTTTAATTCTGAGGCTGTGACCTCTGGTCCTGGACTCTCCCACCAGTGGAAACATCCTCTCCACATCCACTCCATCTATGCCTCTATCTAGGTCATCTGTTGTCAGGCCATATTTGTTTGGCCTCCTGTTTATTCCGCCCCCCCCCCCCCACCCAACCCCCACAACCCCCACCACCACAACCCTCACCACCACAACCCTCACCACCACAACCCTCACCACCACAACCCTCACCCCCACCCTAAAGAATGGTCCCAACCCGAAACATCTCCAGCAATTCATTTTCTCCAGAAATGCTGCCTGACCCACTGATTAACTCCAGCGCGTGGTGTTCTGCTGTTCACTGTGTGAAAGAATGTGTGTGTGTGTTCCTGGAGGTGGGTTTGAGGGGGAAATCGATTTGTTATGGTGGCTACAGCCATCATTCATTCATCAAAACCCCTGAAGTTCAGAGGAGACAGGTTTTGTCATGAGCAGAGTGGTTAATCGGTTCCCATTTCCTCTTTTCTGCTACTCTGGGCTATAGTTGACACCTGTGATAACACAGTCCCTGAATCATACTAAGTGGCAAGCCGTAGGAAGGAACTGCCGAGTCTGGTTTAAACCGAAGATAGACACAAGAAGCTGGGGTAACTCAACGGGTCAGGCAGCATCTCTGGAGAAATGGAATAGGTGATATTTCGGGCCCGACTGAGAGTCAGGGGAAGGGAAATGAATGAATTAGTTTATTGGCCAAGTATTCACATACAAGGAATTTGCCTTGGTGCTCCGCCCGCAAGTGACAACATGACATAGTGACAGTTAGGAACGACACATAAAACATTAAACATTAATAATAAAACATTATCGATTAAACATGTGAATTAAATAAAATACCAAAGCAAAAGGAGGCTGCAGATTTTTGGTTATTGAGTAGAGCTACTACTCGTGGATAAAAACTGTTTTGATGTCTGGCTGTGGCAGCTTTGACATTCCGGAGTTGCCTTCCAGAGGGAAGTGATTCAAAGAGTTTGTGGCCAGGGTGAGATGGGTCAGAGATGATCTTACCCGCTCGCTTCTTGGCCCTTGCAGTGTACAGTTATATGAGAGATAGAGACAGTGATGTAGAGAGATATGGAACAAATGAATGAAAGTTTGCACAAAGGTAACAATGATAAAGGAAACAGGCCATTGTTAGCTGTGGGCTAGGTG
>CM075979.1:2814541-2842197 GCA_038087875.1 Malacoraja senta
ATTTCCCTTTCCTTATATATTTCCCTATTTCCTTATATATTTCCCTATTTCCATATATATTTCCCTATTTCCTTATATATTCCCTTATATATTTCCCCATTTCCTTATATATTTCCTTATATATTTCCCTATTTCCCTATATATTTCCCCATTTCCTCATATATTTCCCTATATATTTCCCGATTTCCTTATAGATTTCCGTATATATATTTCCCTATTTCCTTATAGATGTCCTTATATATTTCCCTATTTCCCTATATATTTCCCCATTTCCTCATATATTTCCCTATATATTTCCCGATTTCCTTATAGATTTCCGTATATATATTTCCCTATTTCCTTATAGATGTCCTTATATATTTCCCTATTTCCTTCGCCCCATAGATGCTGCTGCACCCGCTGGGTTCCTCCTGCACTTTTGTCTACCCCACAGTAGTAGCAACGGGTTCGCTTTTTGCTGTTTTTCCACCAACCACCAACCTGGAGCTTGCAGCCAGCGCTGAAGCGATGAGGAGAGCGAGGAGGTAACACAGGCACGGGAGGTTCATCGCTGCCTCTCTGTGTCCACACAGTCGAGAGCTTGCGAGGAGGAGAGGAGACGAGACGAGTGGATCCGCTGCTGCTGTAGCTGTAGCTGTAGTAGGAATAACCCCTCTAGAAATCTGCAGAGACGGAGCGGGGCTGACACATTTGAGGAGGGAGAAGCTTGGAGTGGGTGCAGTTTGTGTGATCTGATGTCATGGGCAAGTCAGCCAGGCTGTGGGGTGCGAGCATCCAACACAGGCATCCTCTCGCTATATCGAGACATGGGGCTCTGGCAGCGTTTTCAAGTCACAAACTGGTGGGAGGGAGGGAGGGGGCGGGAGGAGGGAACTAGCAACTGGAATTCAGATAATTCACGCGTCTCCGCTGCTAAACAAACTGTGAGAAGTGTAATGAGCATCCAGAATTAATTGCTAATTAATCATGGCGGGGGTCGCAAGTCAGAACGCGTTTGGCATTTGCCGGACACATTTACACATTTACACACTTACAGGGAGCTGCATCTTCTGATAAACTGTTTTGTTTCCCCCGCCCCCAACACCAATTAAACACAGCAAATAGTTATCACCGGCAGACGGGACAATGTTCCTCTGGCTGAACTATCTCTGGAAAGCTTGTATTGTGTTAACCCCCCCCCCCTCCTCTTCCCCCCCCTCCACTCCCCCCCCTCTCCTCCCCCCCTCTCCTCCCCCCTCTCCCCCCCCTCTCCTCCCCCTCTCTTCCCCCTCCCTCTCCTCCTCCCCCCTCTCCTCCCCCTCTCCTCCTCCCCCCCTCTCCTCTCCCCCCCTCTCCTCTCCCCCCCTCTGCTCCCCCCCTCTCCTCCCCCCTCTCTTACCCCTCCCTCTCCTCCTCCCCCCCTCTCCTCCCCTCTCCTCCCCCTCTCCTCCCCCCCTCTCCTCCTCCCCCCTCTCCTCCCCCTCTCCTCCTCCCCCCCTCTCCTCCCCCCACTCCCCCCTCCCTCACCTCCTCCCCCACCCTCCTCCCTCTCCTCGCACTCCTCTCCTCCCCCCTCTCCTCACCCCCCTCTCCTCCCCCCTCCCCTCTCCCCACAACAGAAGTTGTCCCTATTGTGTGTAGGATGGTGTTAACATACAGGATGATCACTGGACGGCACGGACTGGGTGGGCCGAAGGGCCTGTTTCCACGCTGTGTGTCTAAACTAAACTAATGTTGCGTGTTGCGTTGCCTTGTTGTTGTGTGGAAGGCTTCTATCAGTATTTTCTACTCCTGCCGTCTTCATTTTGATCAGCAGAATGGCAGTCTGCCTTCAATTTCCTTAATATATTAATATTTGTCAGTAAGTTAATTGAATTCTGATAGGGGTGGCGATAGCTACAACTTTGCATATTAAAATGTTTAACATTTAAACTCTGATAAATTGAAGGGGGTTAGGAATGTTCTGCTCTGTAGAAAAAACGGATTAATTCTTGCACATCCACGACTTTAAACATCCTTATCATCAGATGCCATCCCTTCACCACTTGGGCTGTGAAACTCCTTATTTTCCTTTTTGAAAATATCTCTTAAAATCTAGCATATTGATCAAATTCTAATATTTCCTTATCTCTCCCTGGTATCAAATTTTATGTTATCGCACTACTTATAAAAGTGCTTTAGGTTGTTGTAATGCATTCAGAGTCACGGGTAGAAGCACTGAGGCAACTTGGATGCATAGTTTGCATTTAGTTGAGAGATACAGAGCCCTTCGGCCCCACCGACCAGCGATCCCCGCACACTAACACTATCCTACACACACTAGGGACAATTTGCAATTACATTATAATACAGCTCCTTCGGCCCAACTTGCCCACAGCGACCAACATGTCTCGTCTACACTCGTCCACCTGCCTGCATTTGGTCCATATGCCTCTCAACCTGCCCTATCCATGTACCTGTCCAAATGTATCTTAAACGTTGTGATAGTCCCTGCCTCAACCACCTCCAAAACATACAATTTTACAATTCACCAACCTACAAACCTGTACGTCTTTGGAGTGTGGAGGAAACCAAAGATCTCGGAGAAAATTCGCGCAGTTCGTGGGGTGCAAACTCCGTACAGGCAGCACCCGTGGTCGGGATCGAACTCGGTATCTGGCGCTGTAAAGGCAGCAACTCTACCGCTGCGCCACCGTGCCCCCCTTGTAGGTGACTCAGTGTGATCTGCTATAGCCTATTGATGATAAGTCAACCTGGTTATCTAGATTGACATAGAGGCATAGCGTCATACAGCGCGGAAACAGGCCCTTCAGCCCAACTTGCCCACACCGACCAACATGTCCCATCTACACTCGTCCCACCTGCCTGCATTTGGCCCATATCCCTCTAAACATGAACTATCCATGTACCTGTCTAAATGTTTCTTAAACGTTGGGATAGTCCCAGCCTCAACTACCTCCTCTGGCAGCTTGTTCCATACACCCACCACCCTCTTTGTAAAAAAGTTAGCTCTCAGATTCTTATTAGATCTTCCCCCCCCAGCTTAAACCTATGTCATCTGGTCCTCGATTCCACTTCTAGCAAGAGACTCTGTGCCTTTACCCGATCTATTCCTCTCATGATTTTGTACAACTCTATAAGATCACCCACCCCTCATCCTCCTACGCTCCAAGGAATAGATTCCCAGCGTACTCAACCTAACATGACATCCATCTATAAACTAAACTATGGGTTACAGGTAGCTGCTGTCTCACATCGCCAGAGACCTTGGTTCAATCCTGACCATGAGTGTTGCCTGTGTGGAGTTTGCACGTTCTCTCTGTGACTGTGTGGGTTTCCTCCGGGTGCTCAGGTTTCCTCCCACATCCCAAAGAGGTGCGGGTTTGTAGGTTAATTGGCCTCCGTAAAAATCGCCCCCTAGTGGAGTGGATTTGAAAGTGAGATAATGTAGTACTGGTGTAAAGGGGTGATCGATGGTTGGCATGGACTCGGCGGGCCGAAGGGCCTGTTTCCATGCTTTATCTCTAAAATAAACTAAACCAGTGTTACTCTTGGAAGCTCCTTTGCATAAAGTAGGGGGAGTGTGAGATCAACACTGCCAACATTGAAGTAAGTTTATGAGTCATTGGAGCAGAATTAGACCATTCGGCCCATCGAGTCTACTCCGCCATTCTATCATGGCCAATCTATCAACCCCATTCTCCTGCCTTCTCCTCATAACCTTTGATCCTAACCTTTAAGAATACCCATTGACTTGGCCTCCACAGCCGGCTGTGGCGATGAATCCCACAGAATCACCACATTCCGAACAAAGAAATTCCCCCTCATCTCCTTTCTAAAGGTACATCCTTTTATTCAGAGGCTGTTCCCTCTGGTCCTAGACTCTCCCACTAGTGGAAACATCGTCCCCACATACAATGCTATACTTTTTAATTTTTCACTTTGGTATATGCTTTTCCACATTTCCGGTATAACCAAAACACCGTCAACTTTATTGGTGATTATAATTAACACTACGGATTAGAAAATGTGTTGCATTTTTCCCGATGTAACTTAAAAAAACAAAAAAGGCTGTATCTGCAGTCAGTGAGTAAGATAATGCCGCATTACCAAAGACTCCACAGTGATGTTAGCTGAATGCATTAAACATTTATCTACTATTGTCCCTAAGTAATTTTCTGTCCTCATGAATACTTAAATAAAGATTTAGAATGTAATATAGGATGATCAACAAAGGAAATCAAAGATATGTAGGTGTATCTGTGTCACTGTTCAAAATATGGTTTGAGATTTTAGTTTTCCAAAACCATAACCTCCTTCAACTTAAAAACTAAAAGTTGTTTATCGGAACTTACTTCAAGATTCCAGATTCAAGAGAGTTTATTGTCATGTGTCCCAGATAGGACAATTAAATTCTTGCTTTGCTTCAGCACAACAGAATATAGACGGCATGAATACAGAACAGATCAGTGTGTCCATATACCATTGTATAAATATATACACACATGAATAAATAAACTGATAAAGTGCAAATAAACAGATAATGGGTTATTAATGTTCAGAGTTTTGACCTTAATCTGAAAACATTCAATTCAGGTCATTGCGAATTGTAGACTAGGAAGAGATATCACAGGGACAAAGTATTTTGCAAGTGTAGAATGTACCACCAATCGAGATTGTTATAGGTAACTTTTGAAAGAGTTCACAATTGAATAAGTAGATTCCTTGTGAAAAGGATGATCACAACTTTATTGAGGTTTTAAGAGCTAGGAGCGACTCGATGGGCTGAATGGTTTCCTCCTAGGTCAGAAAGGGTGAAATGAAAATGAAAGTTAAGTTTGAATGACTACAAAAAGAAAAGCAAAGTGTTGGAGGAGTCAGCAGATCAGGTTGCATCTTAGTTTAGATGAGTGTAGAGATACAGCATGGAAACGGGCCCTTCAGCCCACCGAGTCCGCGCCGACCAGGCGATCCCCGCACACTAGCTCAATCCTTCACACTTGGAACAATTTACAGAAACAAATTAACCTACAAACCCGCACATCTTTGGGAGGTGGGAGGAAACCGGAGCACCCGGAGACAAAAACCAACGCGGGTCACGGGGAGAACGTACAAACTCCGTACAGACAGCACCCGTAGTCGGGATCGAACCCGGGTCTCCGGCGCTGTGAGGCAGCAACTCTACCGCTGTGCCACCGTGCGTATAGGTCTAGGACATGTACAAAAACGTATATATTTCAAAACTGATGAGAATGCTGGCCTCTCTGGAGTACTAGAATACCCTGGGGGCACAGTGGTGCCGTGGTGGACTTGCTTCCTCACAGCGCCAGGGGAGGAAGCTGGGTTTGATCCTGACTGGGTACAGTCTGTACAGTGTTTGTACCTTCTCCCTGTTACTGCGCACACTTACTCCTTTGTTAAAAAATTGTATTAAAATTGTTTTTTAACAAATACTTTTATTCATAAAACAAAAGCAGACATACAGAGTATTAACACGGTCAAAGGCTGCCTATATTGGCAGCTCACAAACACATTTACACATCACCAACTTCATCAATAATACACTCCACGACCAGCATTCACAGAAGGCCCCCAGAGTCCCCGTGGACACCGCGTGTTCCCTCTCCAGGGACACGCGGGCGCACAGATTTACTCCGGGTGCTCCCGCTTCCCACATGCCAAAGACGTGCTGGTTCGTTGGGGAATGGGCCTCTGTGAATTACCCCCAGGGTGTGAAGGGTGTGGATGAGAAATGGGGATAACACAGAACTATCGTGAAAGGATCATCGGTGGGCAGAAGGGCCTGTTTCCATGCTGCATCTTTAAACTAAACTAAAAATATACTCATATACACATATCTCCATTACGTCTAACATATCACCTCCTAGAAATTACCCCGCATAGTTCTTCCAAGGTCTGAAATGGATCAGCTCATGTTTGTTTCTCTTGAAATCCATTTGTTACATTCGGTTAGTCTTGAGATTCCCTTGTGTTTTTTATGCTTCCTTCAGTGCGAATAATACAACCTCTTTGCCATTGGAAACATACACATCTGACCTTCTGTTCCACCATCTAAGTCATTAATAAACCTTTTGCTTTGAAAAATCCCAGATAATTATCTCTCGTTAGATCAATAACTCTATCCATATTCTTATGTTACGTAGCTCAGCAACGAAGTAAATACAGGATTGATTGGAGAAACAAGGAACTGCAGATGCTGGAATCTCAAGCAAAACACAAAGTACTGGAGTAACTCAGCGGGTCTGCATTGTATGAGGAAGGGGATGTTGATTTTTTTTACCCCCTTGTAGTGAAAGGCTTGGATAGAGTGGATGTGGAGAGGATGTTTCCACTCATGGGAGAGTCGAGGACCAGAGGTCGTAGCTTCAGAATTAAAGGACGTTACTTTAGGAAGGAGGTGAGGAAGAATTTCTTTAGTCAGAGGGTGGTGAATCTGTGTAATTCATTGCCACAGAAGGCTGTGGAAGCCAAGTCAGTGGATATTTTTAAGGCAGAGATAGATAGAAACATAGAAACATAGAAAATAGGTGCAGGAGGAGGCCATTCGGCCCTTCAAGCCAGCACCGCCATTCATTGTGATCATGGCTGATCGTCCCCTATCAATAACCCGTGCCTGCCTTCTCCCCATATCCCTTGACTTCACTAGCCCCTAGAGCTCTATCTAACTCACTCTTAAATCCATCCAGTGACTTGGCCTCCACTGCCCTCTGTGGCAGGGAATTCCATAAATTCACAACTCTCTGGGTGAAAACGTTTTTTCTCACCTCAGTCTTAAATGACCTCCCCTTTATTCTAAGACTGTGGCCCCTGGTTCTGGACTCGCCCAACATTGGGAACATTTTTCCTGCATCTAGCTTGTCCAGTCCTTTTATAATTTTATATGTTTCTATAAGATAACCCCTCATCCTTCTTAACTCCAGTGAATACATAGATACATAGAAAATAGGTGCAGGAGTAGAGGCCATTCGGCCCTTCGAGCCTGCACCGGAATTCAATATGATCATGGCTGATCATCCAACTCAATATCCCGTACCTGCCTTCTCTCCATACCCCCTACCAGCCTAGTCTTTTCAATCTCTCCTCATATGACAGTCCCCGCCATCCCAGGGATCAATCTCGTGAACAACGAGATAGATTCTTGATCAGTAAGGGTGTCAGGGGTTATGGGGAGAAGGCAGGAGAATGGGGTTAGGAGGGAGAGATAGATCAGCCATGATTGAAAGGCAGAGCAGACTTGATGGGCCGAATGGCCTAATTCTACTATCACTTATGAATTTATACGTTTTTCTCTTTTTACATTTATACACAAGCAGAACCATCTGAAGAAGGTGTCACGACCTGAAACGTCACCCATTGATGTTCTCCGGAGAAGCTGTCTGACCCACTGAGTTACTCCAGCACTTTGTGTCTATCTTTGGTAGAAACCAGCCTTTTGCAAATAATGCCAGAATGTGGTTGGATCCCAATTATTTTATCCTACATTACACTAGCCACCACACGTCACAAGTTAATTTGTGTAGGAAGAAACTGCAGATGCTGGTTTACACCAAAGATAGACTCAATATGCTGGAGTAACTCAGCGGGACGGGCAGCATCTCTGGAGAGAAGGAATGGGTGGCGTTTCGGGTCGAGACCCTTCTTCAGACTGAGAGTCAGGGAGAGGGAAGCTGGAGGTACCTTGAACAAAAGAATGAACGGTAAGAAAATCAAGACCAGCAATGAAGACCAAGGAGGTGGTGGAGCCCACAATATCCATTGTTGGCTGTGGGAGAGGGGGGGTTGTGATAACTAGGGGGTGCAAACAGTGAAACTAAACAGGACAAATTGTACTTGTTTGTGTCAAGAGTTCTGAAATTTGCTGAGGTCAACTTGAGCGCCCAGGAGCGGAAAAGGATGCAGAAAGTTGTGACCACTGCCCAGTCCATCATCGGCTCTGACCTCCCCACCGTCGAGGGGATCTATCGCAGTGGCTGCCTCAAAAAGGCTGCCAGCATCATCAAGGACCCACACCATCCTGGCAACACACTCATCTCTCCGCTACCATCGGGCAGAAGGTACAGGAGCCTGAAATCTGGAACATCCAGTTCAGGAACAGTTCCTTCCCCACAGCCATCAGGCTATTAAACTCGACAACAAACAGACTCTGAACTGTAACAGCCTATTGCACTTTTATCTGTTTATTTATGTGTATATTGAACTGAACTGTTCAGTATTTATGCTTACAATATTCTGTTGTGCTGCAGCAAGCAAGAATATCATTGTCCTATCTGGGACACATGACAATAAACTCTCTTGACGAGGGGAGTGTAGTGGAGTACATTTGGAATATGTTCAAGTTGTAAAAAGGAATGACATAGTTGAAAATATGTTGTTATTTAGTGTTCTTCATCATCTTTCCTAATAATGCTGGTGTTAAGATAAGATATACCTTTAATAATCCTTTACAGGAAATTACAGTGCCACGACAGCTTCAAGACAGACATAACACCACACATTTCCTCAAATAGCTTCCATACTTAACAAGTTAAAATACAAGTTAATGAGAAAAAAAAAGTGCAGTTATTTATGCGCATTATATAACCTTATCGCAGCTGGTAAACAGGACTTCCTATGTCTCTCAGTTTGCACATTGGTGCAATCAGTCTCTGACTGAAGATGCTGCTCTTGATCACCTTCAGGGCATGGAGTGGGTGAGTGGGGTTGGTCATTATAGAACACAGTGTTGTCATCATGTTGACCAGATATCAAGTATCATTTGAGGAAGACATGGGTGGGTAAACTGCCGTCTGTCTTGAATAACACAAGAACGATGACTGAACCTCAGAGGTAATCACACCTCCTATAAAACACAAGATGGACACAAAATGCTGGAGTAACTCAGCGGGACAGGCAGCATCTCTGGAGAGAAGGAATGGGTGAAGTCTCGGGTCGAGACCCTTCCTCAGAGTCAGAGGAGAGGGAAACGGGGGGATATAGACGATGACGTAGAGAGATGATGTAGAACAATGAATGAAAGATATGGAAAAAAGTAACGCCTGGACCTACCTGATCTCCTGGTTGCTAAACACTTCAATTCTCCTTCCCATTCCCACACTGACCTTTCTGTCCTAGGTCTCCGCCATTGCCAGAGTGCGGCTAGACGCAATTTGGAGGAACAGCATCTCATATTGGCTTCTTCCTGCTCCTTTTCGAACACACACGATTTCATTTATTTATAGATATTTTTTATGACACTTTATAAATATTCTTGTTCTGTTTTTTTGTATGCTGTTTCACACTTGCTTTTTATTCTTTTATTATGTTCGAAATAAAGAATAAAATAAAAATAAAATAAAATAAAATATATTTCGCTTGGGCAGCTTACAGCCCAGTGGCATGAATATTGATTAATGGGGAATAAAACTTTGAAGTCATACAGTGTGGAAACAGGCTCTTCGGCACAACTTGCCCACACCAGCCAACGTGTCCCATCTACACTGGACCCACCTGTCTGCGTTTGGCCCATATCCCTCTAAACCTGTCCTATCCATGTACCTGTCTAAATGTTTCCTAAAAGTTGCGATAGTCCCTGCCTCAACTACTTCCATACACCCACCACCCTTTGCGTGAAAAAGTTACTCCTCAGGTTCCTATTTTAATCTCCCCCTCCTCACCTTAAATCCATGTCCTCTGGTTCTCGAGGCAAGAGACTTGTGCACCAGAATATTTATTCTAGAATATTTATTTCCCAATACCTGCCTCCTCAACCTCATGAATTTCCAAGCTAAGATCCTTTCCCATCACTGCCTAAACCATGTTCTTTATTATCGCCTTTCCCATTTTCATTCCCATTCTTTTCTTGGTCTTTAAAAAAAAGTATTCTAGAATATTTATTTCCCAGTCTTTGTCACATTGTTTCTTTGGCATGTCTTGTCTTGTTAGCTGTGTTGCAGTTCCATCCGGAATTGTAATAGTATTTCATATCTAGGCCGAGCTATGTTGAGTTATAGTGTGAACTAGACCAAGTGGGACTGGTTGGGCCCTGTTCCCCAACGCAGGGGGGGGGGGGGTGGGGGAGGGGGGGGGTATCGCCGCTCACCCCCGGGACAGGCGGGAGGGGAGGTTGGGGGGGGGGCGGGTAGCGGTGAAGGGCCCGCGAATGGGCATCTTGGCCAGGCCCAGGAGCAAACCGACAGGGAGATCCACCCCCACCCCCCTCCCCCACATCAGCTCTCCCCACTCCCTGCCTTGTGTCCAAACACCAGGATCGTTGGGACTAAAATGCAACCAACAGAATAGCAATTCTCAAATGTGGAACATTTTGGCCAACATGTGGGTAAATAAGTCTTGGAATGAAAATAATAAAGGGAGCGAGAAGTGGTTATTTTAGGTTTAGGTCTACTGTTGTAACCTGTGCCGAGGTACAGTGAAAGGTTTTGTACGATCAGATCAGATATAAAGGTACAGAAGTGTGAAAACGCACACCTCCAGATTCAGGGACAGTTTCTTCCCAGCTGTTATCAGGCAACTGAACCATCCTACAACAACCAGAGAGCAGTGCTGAACTACTATCTACCTCTTTGATGACCCTTGGACTATCCTTGACTGGACTTAGCTGACTTTACCTTGCACTAAACGTTATTCCCTTTATCCTGTATCTGTACGCTGTGAATGGCTCGATTGTAATCATGTATTGTCTTCCCGCTGACTGGTTATCACGCAACAAAAGCTTTTCACTGTACCTCGGTACACGTGATACAAAACATGTCTATCGTCCATGTTTCAAATGTTGTCCTCGCTGTCATCGTCCGTCCTGAAAAGGACGCAAGCTTCCGGCGACAATCAGTGGGAGCCATCACTTGTCGCAGTTGATGATGATGGCAGCAGAATTAGCTCAGGATACTTCCAGTTTCCAGCCCCGCCACGTGGACGCTTTCAAACTCAAGTGCAATAGGTGGAGCAAAGGAGAAGATACAGAGTGCAGAAAAAAAGGTAGACAAAAATGCTGGGGAAACTCAGCGGGTGCCACCATTTTTGTCTACCTTCTATTTTTCCAGCATCTGCAGTTCTTTCTTAACAGAGTGCAGAATATAGTTCTCAGCATTGTAGCGCATCAGTTCCAGAGACAAAGTCCAATGTCCGCAATGGGGTAGAGGTGAATTATTTAAAGTTCTACTTTGAGTAAGTAGCAACTTTTATCAACCAATTATGTCAACCATGGTGGACATGAACTGTAGAACACTTGAACTACTACAGAACTCAGCGGGACAGGCAGCATCACTGGAGAGAAGGAATGGGTGACGTTTCGTGTCGAGACCCTTCTAAAGGGTCATGAGAGGACTCTTTGGAGACCTCACATGACCATACAGTAGCAATGTTACAAAATTTTGAGATTTTAAAAATCAAGTTTGCAATTTATCCCATCAGATAAAGCATAAAAAGAAGTATAATTTGACATCTAATTCACTTTCATATCTTCAGTATTAAAAAAGTTATGGCCATTTTCATACTCTGAAATTAGCATCTTGTTCCCTATTGCTTTTCTATTGACTTAAAACACAAAAGCTGTGATCGAGGACAGTCAAAAGCCCATAACTTTCTTAAAATTAAGAGAACTGAAAGAAAGTTTCAGTTATTATAGATTGAAGCATTCTGAAACAAATATGAAACAATCTTACTTGGATGACCTGAAATTAAAGCATATAATTAGCTAAAGGCCTGTCTCACAGATTTGCGGTCATTGGCGGTGGAACAGGAAGTTTCCACCACTCGTGGACCGCCAGAGACCGCGGGATCGGTCCAAAGCACACCGCCGGGGCCGTGCGGTGTTGGTCCCAACACCGCACGGTGCTCACAAAAAACCAACAATGTCGAAAAATCTGTTCCTACCGCACAGCCGCCGCCAGTGAGGCACGAGTGCGGCACGGGCACCGCCACAGCTGCCGCCAGTGCGGCACGAGCGCCGTGAGTCCAACTTTCGCCGCCACAGCCGCCGCCAGTGAGGCACGGGCACCGCCACAGCTGCCGCCACAGCGCCGCGATCAGCACTACCGCCGCCACAGCCCCGCGATCCGAAATGACGTCATCGCGTAGCGCGTCGCGTTGCGCGATGTCGTCATCACCCGACGCCGCAAGCCCGTGGAACCGGCCGTACGGAGATCACTCGGCCCCCGCGCAGCATCCGTGCGGCGCTCTCGCGGTTGCCGTGCGGTCCCCTCTTCCGGCGACGCCGCGCTTCACCGCCAATGACCTTTAGTTACCTAATTGTAGCTAATTACAAAATTCAATTACTAGATTTAAACATCTATCCATTACTTAAGAAAAGATTAACATTTTTAAATAGCCTAAGTGTCCAAATAACATTCACACAAGAATTCAAAATATAACATGATTTTTAAATCTCATTGTCATGAATTTATCGGCCAAATGGAAGGAATTTAGTGTTTAATTCCCGTAAATTAATGGCCATTTAAATCATCTTGCATAGATACATAGATACATAGAAAATAGGTGCAGGAGTAGGCCATTCGGCCCTTCGAGCCTGCACCGCCATTCAATATGATCATGGCTGATCATCCAACTCAGTATCCCGTACCTGCCTTCTCTCCATATCCCCTGATCCCTTTAGCCACAAGGGCCACATCTAACTCCCTCTTAAATATAGCCAATGAACTGGCCTCAACTACCCTCTGTGGCAGAGAGTTCCAGAGATTCACCACTCTCTGTGTGAAAAAGTTTTTTCTCATCTCGGTCTTAAAGGATTTCCCCCTTATCCTTAAGCTGTGACCCCTTGTCCTGGACTTCCCCAACATCGGGAACAATCTTCCTGCATCTAGCCTGTCCAACCCCATAAGAATTTTGTAAGTTTCTATAAGATCCCCTCTCAATCTCCTAAATTCTAGCGAGTACAAGCCGAGTCTATCCAGTCTTTCTTCATATGAAAGTCCTGACATCCCAGGAATCAGTCTGGTGAACCTTCTCTGCACTCCCTCTATGGCTATAATGTCCTTCCTCAGATTTGGAGACCAAAACTGTACGCAATACTCCAGGTGTGGTCTCACCAAGACCCTGTACAACTGCAGTAGAACCTCCCTGCTCCTATACTCAAATCCTTTTGCTATGAAAGCTAACATACCATTGGCTTTCTTCACTGCCTGCTGCACCTGCATGCCTACTTTCAATGACTGGTGTACCATGACACCCAGGTCTCGCTGCATCTCCCCTTTTCCTAATCGGCCACCAGTGAGATTTTGTGGAACGCGATCGATTGGAATGTTGCGGTTTGTGGTGAATTTAAACCCCATATCGGCAGGAAAAACACTGCCGGTTCGTATATTTACATAATCACATTTTTGCCGATGAAATTTTCATTAAAGTAATCCTAAGAAGCACGTTTATATGTAAAATATACGACTTACCTTATGTTTTATCCCGTACGAGAGATCCGTCCCGTTGACGGCGTTAGAAGTAGATTTTTATTTTACTCCAGCGATTAAATTGTCCCGCGGTTTAAAAAAAATAATTCAGAGAACCGCAGTCGGAACGATTATTCAGTATCAGGTAGTAGCCCGAGAAAATATATCTCGGACAGGCAGGAGAAAACGGCATTTTAATCCCGCCTCCCCCCCCCCCCCCCTCAAAGGAGCCAAAGTCGCGCACACGGCCAGTGACAGAACTGCAGCGCCGCTGAAGGTAAGTTTTGTAACATACCTAGATACAGGCAACGCTTGGCGACATACAGCCTATATGGTCGTGAGAGGACTCCTATGGTCGTGAGAGGTCTCCTATGGTCGTGAGAGGACTCCTATGGTCGTGAGAGGACTCCTATGGTCGTGAGAGGTCTCCTATGGTCGTGAGAGGTCTCCAAAGAGTCGTAGCGTCTTTCTGGTTGCCGCTAAATATTCAACATGTTGATAATTTCGGCGACCTATCACAGGTGCCGGCAGTCGCCTGTAAAGGTCGCGCAAGTGGTTCAGGCCCTCAAGATAGACACAAAGAGCTGGATTAACTCAGCGGGACTGGCAGCCTCTCTGGAGAGAAGGAATGGGTGCAACCATTCTTCCCCAGTCCAAAATTCACCAATCCTTTTTCTCCATAGATGCTGCCTGACCCACTGACCTGCTGAGTTAACCCAGCATTGTGTCTTCCTCTGGTACAAACCAGCGGCTGCAGTTCTTTGTTGCCGCATTCAGTGTGAGGTAAGGGTGGGAGATGTAAGAATTGTGAAACCAGAGGAAAGATTATTGTCTCGGCCCGAAACGTCGCCCATTCCTTCTCTCCAGAGTTGCTGCCTGTCCCGCTGAGTTACTCCAGCCAGCATCTTCGGTTTAAACCAGCATCTCAGTTCCTTCGAACCCACGATGATGTCTTCAGGGTCAAATTCTACCTTGAAGGTGCAATGTAAAAGATTAATCATCCTTAACAAGCTCGTAGCATGTGTTGATTGCATAAAGTTACGGTACTTATTAGATTCCCGTCTTTGAAGTCATTAACTAAATTGAAAGGGTCAGTAATTGCACTTGAAGTGGCCATATGGGAATTGAATACGAACATTATAACCACTGAAGACATTAAGGCCCAAGTGTTGATGACTTAATTTAATTTGTAGATTTGCACACCCAGCATTTCCAATTGATTTGGATACAATAATTAAAAGCAAAACATGTTAATATTTAAGTGTTTATTATTTGTTCTATGCAATGAGACTAAAGAGTTATTTAATTCAATTAGTGCAGATGCAAAGAGGCTTTGAGCAATGTGTAAATACCAGTCTATTTGGCCAGTGGAGTTCTCGGTAGGAATATTATGTTGGAAGGTCAGATCTAAATGTTGTGAAATGAACTGTATTATTGTTGAAGAAATACCTTGTGGCATAATCACTATGGTAGTGTGTAGACTTTGTCCATAGCAAATCAAAAGCAATTCAAACTTTTAAGTTTCTTTCTTCCACTAGTGGGAGAGTCTCGGACCAGAGGCCACAGCCTCAGAGGAATTTCTTTAGCCAGGGGTGGTGAAACTGTGGAATTCATTGCCACAGAAGGCTGTGGAGGCCAAGTCAGCGGATAATATTAAGGCAGAGATAGGTAGATTCTTGATTAGTACAGGTGTCAGGGGTTATGGGGAGAAGGCAGGAGAATGGGGTTGAGAGGGAGAGATAGATCAGCCAGGATTGAATGGCGGAGTAGACTCGATGGGGCCGAATGGCTTAATTCTGCTTCTTGAAATTTTGAATTTTGGGCGGTACAGTGGTGCAGCGGTAGAGTTGTCTCCTTACAGCACCAGAGACCCAGGTTCGATCCCAACTACGGGTGCCTGTCTGTACGGAGTATGTACGTTCTCCCCGTGACGTGCCTGGGTTTTATCCAAGATCTTCGGTTTCCACCCACACTCCAAAGACCTGCAGGTTTGTGGGTTAATTGGCTTGGTATAAATGTAAATTGTCCACAGTGTGAGTAGAGTAATGTTAGCGTACGGGGATCGCAGGTCGGCGCGGACTCGGTGGCCTGTTTCCGCGCTGTATCTCTAAATTAAAACTGACCGATCAATAAAATCCAGTAATGATTGCCCCAGTCAGAATGAGAAATACAATCAGATGTGGTTGGGGCGCAGTGACTCCACTCATCTCTGCCAGGCTGTCCGTGCACTTTGACAAGCCTGGCTGCACTAGCCTTTCACAGTGTGACTCTTCCATCATCAGCCTGTGCGGGATTGACTGCACAGTAATTGCATGCCTCTCTGCCGAGCCAGAGCCAGCGCAAGACCGTGCCAAGACTGTGCCTTGCAGTGGCTTCTCTCTCCACGGGTGGTCTCGGTTACCAATAACAGTTTAGTTTCAGCTCAGTTCAGTTTATTGCCACGCGTACCGAGGCGCAGTGTAAAGCATTTGCTGCGGGCTAACCAGTCAGCGTAAAGGCAACGCGTGATTACAAACGAGCCGTTTGCAGCGAATTGTGGACGCAGCCCAGACCATCACACAAAGCAACCTCCCTTCGCTCAGCCCGCATGGACCGACCTGATCTCCCGGTTGCTAAACACTTTAATTCTCCTTCCCATTCCCACACTGACCTTTCTGTCCCAGGTCTCCTCCATAGTCAGAGTGAGGCTAAACGCAATTTGGAGGAACAGCATCTCATATTCCCCTTGGGCAGCTTACAGCCCAGTGGAATGAATATTGATTTCTCTCACTTCAGGTAGCCCCGGCATTCCCTCTCTCTCTATCCCCTCCCCCACCCAAGTTGCACCAGCTTCTCGTTTTCACCCAACAAACAGCTAACAACGGCCTGTTTCCTTTATCATCGTCCCTTTTTTGCATATCTTTAATTCATTCTTCTTTATCTCTCCACATCATCGCCTATATCTCTCGTTTCCCTTATCCCTAACCAGTCTGAAGAAGGGTCTCGACCCGAAACGTCACCCATTCCTTCTCTCCAGAGATGCTGCCCGTCCCGCTGAGTTACTCCAGCATTTTGTGTCTATCTTCGGTTGAAACCAGCATCTGCAGTTCCTTCCTACACATTCCCTTATCATGTATCTCAATACTGTAAACGGCCCGATTGTAATCATGTATTGTCTTTCCGTTGACAAGACAGCATGTGACATAAAGCTTTTCACTGTACCTCGGTACACGTGACAGTAAACACAACTGTAAACTGTACAGATACATGATAAGGGAATAACATTCAGTGCAAGGTGAAAATAAAAGTCTTTAAAAAAACGTTAAGTATTATGGTGACAAGGTTAATTCCCAGGATGGCGGGGACTGTCATATGCTGAGAGAATGGAGCAGCTGGGCTTGTACAATCTGGAGTTTAGAAGGATGAGAGGGCATCTCATTGAAACATATAAGATTGTTAAGGGTTTGGACACGCTAGAGGCAGGAAACATGTTCCCGATGTTGGGGGAGTCCAGAACCAGGGGGCCACAGTTTATGAATAAGGAGTAAGCCATTTAGAACGGAGACGAGGAAACACCTTTTCTCACAGAGAGTGGTGAGTCTGTGGAATTCTCTGCCTCAGAGGGCGGTGGAGGCCGGTTCTCTGGATGCTTTCAAGAGAGAGCTAGATAGGGCTCTTAAAATTAGTGGAGTCAGGGGATATGGGGAGAAGGCAGGAACGGGGGGTACTGATTGGGGATGATCAGCCATGATCACATTGCTGGCTCGAAGGGCCAAATGGCCTACTCCTGCACCTATTGTCTATTGACTATTGTCTATTGACGTTCAACACACTATCACCAACACCCTCATTAAGTACTCAAATATCTGGGATGAGCAACCTTTTGGTTTTGATGTTAAGTAAAATATGCATGCAAGCTTCTGTATGGTAATTGCGTTGGAGAGGTGAAGTTTCACATCAACTGTAGTGTGGCTACATGGTGGAGAATTGTTTTCTTTTCCCATTATACAACTTTGTTGCTGATAACATTAACCTTTATCCCGCGGTCTAGGCATAAGCTCAGAGGCGACCGCGTCTTTGCGGTTGCAGCTCCTAGACAGTGGAACAGCATCCCCCTTCCCATCAGAACTGCCCCCTCCATCGACTCTTTTAAGTCGAGACTTAACACTCATCTTTACTCTCAAGCCTTTCTTGACGTCCTCTGAGTGACGGCTACATGTATGTATTTATGTATGTACTTAATCTATGAACCACTGTTGTATAACATTAGTATCTCCCCCAATGTAAAGCACTTTGACCAACGAGAGTTGTTTTTTAAATGAGCTGTAGAAATAAAAGTGACTTGACTTGACTTGACTTATCAATCTTCAAAACAGCACAGTTGCAACCATTACCAATGCACAAAACTGCACAGAGATTCAATCACCATCTATGTTTAAAACTAAGGCACGCAGTTTCAAGCATTATCAGCGCTCCAAACTGCATACAGTATCGACCTTCATCAGGCAGGTTGACAAAGGAACAATCCTATCACACACAGCAGCAGACAAAAATGTCGGGGAAACTCAGCGGGTGAGGCAGCATCTATGGAGGAGAAGGAATGGCCGATGTTTCGGGTCGAGACCCTTCTTCAGACTGAACCCGTCACCCATTCCTTCTCTTCAGAGATGCCGCCAGTCCCACTGAGTTTTACTCCAGTTTTTTTATGTCCATTTTCGGTTTAAACCAGCATCTGCAGTTCCTTCCTTCACATGGCGTTCCTTTCGAACGGTTCCAGTGAGTGTTTGACGGCACTGGGCCTGTACTCACTGGAGTTGAGAAGGATGAGGAGGGAATCCTCATTGAAACGTACAGAATCGTGAAAAGCTTGGATAGAGTGGACGTGGAGAGAATGTATCCACAAGTGGGAGAGTCTAGGACCAGAGGTCACATCCTGAGAATTAGTCGTTCTTTAAGGAAGGAGATGAGGAGGAATTTTGTTGGACAGAGGGTGGTGAATCTGTGGAATTCTTTGCCACAGAAGGCTGTGGAGGCCAAGTCAATGGATATTTTTAAGGCAGTGATAGATAGATTCTTGATTAGTGCGGGTGTCAGGGGCTATGGGGAGAAGGCAGGAGAATGGGGTTGGAAGGGAGAGATAGATCAATCATGATTAAATGGCGGTAGACTTGATGGGGCCGAATGGCCTAATTCTGCTCCTATCACTTATGATCTCATGACATTTCGGAATCGAGACCCTTCTTCAGACCCGACACGAAACGTCACCCATTCCTTCTCTCCAGAGATGCTGCCTGTCCCGCCGAGTTACTCCAGCAATTTGTGTCTATCTTCGGTGCAAACATCATCTGCAGTTCCTCCCTACACAGAAGTTACTGTGGGTGATAGGATTGTTTAAGAAGGAACTGCAGATGCTGGAAAATCGAAGGTAGACAAAAATGCTGGAGAAACTCAGCGGGTGAGGCAGCATCTATGGAGCGAAGGAAAAAAGGCAACGTTTCGGGTCGAGACCCTTCTTCAGACTGATGTCGAGACATGTAGAGGGGGGGTGGGGGGGCGGGTTCTCCAACACACGTGTTACTCCAACACATTGTGTCTACCCACAGTTAACTAACCCAGTGCCAAACTGAACCTTCGTCACATTTTATTCAGAAAATCTTTAAGATCTGAGGACAACTCATTCAAGAGCACTTGCCAAAAAGAGGAGGTGGCGTTTGCAACACGGACCTCAACGAGAAATGATATTATTGGGATTCGTATTTTGGTTTGGAGATATTTTCCGTTGCAAATTCCTATAATCATTGCTCCATTTCCTTTGGAAGAGGCGATCATCGTTAATGAACTGGAAGACCCAGCCATCTGACTAATACATTTATAGTTGAGAATTGCCACTTTATTAATAAATCGTGGAACTGTTGCTTAACCACTTTCTGAACGAATGAACCAAAAATGCTAAGGTAGACACAACGTCAGAAATACGTCAGACACACGCACTTCAGATGCCCGAATGTTCGTACAATAGTCAGCTTCAATATAGCAACAAGGAACCGCAGATACTGGTTACAGGAAAGGACACAAAGTGCTGGAGTAACTCAGCGGGGTCAGGCAGCATCTGTGGAGAACATGGATAGGTGACGTTTCACAGAGTGCTGGAGTAACTCAGCGGGTCAGGCAGCATCTGTGGAGGACATGGATAGGTGACGTTTCAGGTTAGGACCCTTCTTCAGACTGAGTGTAATGGGGAGAAAGAGAGACGGGTGTAGAACAAAGCATGGAACAGGTAAACGTCACCTATCCACGTTCTCCACAGATGCTGCCTGACCCGCTGAGTAACTCCAGCATTCTGTGAAACGTCACCTGTCCGTGTTCTCCACAGATGCTGCCTGACCCGCTGAGTTCCTCCAGCGCTCTGTGAAACGTCACCTATCCATGTTCTCCACAGATGCTGCCTGACCCCGCTGAGTTACTCCAGCACTCTGTGAAACGTCACCTATCCATGTTCCGGCAGCATCTATGGAGCGAAGGAAATAGGCAACGTTTCGGCCCGAAACCCTTCCGGGTTTCGGCCCGAAACGTTGCCTATTTCCTTCAGGGTTTCGGCCCGAAAGGTTGCCCATTTCCTTCGCTCCACAGATGCTGCCTGACCCGCTGAGTTCCTCCAGCACTCTGTGAAACGTCACCTATCCATGTTCTCCACAGATGCTGCCTGACCCGCTGAGTTACTCCAGCACTTTGTGTCTTTTTTTTGTGAGACTTAAATATATATATATATACATCCACTTTGGAAAATGTTAGCACGGGCAGCGCTTGTTATTGCCTTTCCATAAGACATGTATCAGATTTTTTAAAGGGAATTTTTTCAAGAAAGAACTGCAGATGCTGGAAAAATCGAAGGTAGACAATAATGCTGGAGAAACTCAGCGGGTGAGGCAGCATCTATGGAGAGAAGGAAATAGGCGACGTTTCGGGTCGAGACCCTTCTTCAGGGAATTGCTCATTTTCTCCAATAAACCACAGGTGCGATCAATCGTTTTATTGCCGATATGTTTGGTAAGAAAAGGAGAAGCTCGGTGTTTCAAGAACCATCAATTATTCAAATTGATCAGCAGAAGGCGTGTTTGAACAAGTGTGTTCACCCAGCTAGATTACACTTCAAGCACGTGCAATTATAAAGGCAATTTCTCAATGTGTGTGTGTGGCATAACTGATCATTCCCTGCACTTAATTACGATCGATCCATATGTTTTACCGAACGTGATCAGTCTACACTTCCAATCATTGAACTGTCTCCAGTGCGGTTTTAAATTTTCAGAATATAATTTCACAAGTTATGGGGGAGGGGGGGGGAGGGAGGGGACCTTCATTGATACATAAAGAATAAGAGAAAGACATAGATAGAGTGGATGTGGAGAGGATGTTTCCACCAGTGGGAGATTCTAGGACCTGAGGGCACAGCCTCAGAATTAAAGGACGTACCTTTAGGAAGGAGATGAGGGGAAATTTCTTTAGCCAGAGGGTGGAGAATCTGTGGAATTCATTGCCACAGACGGCTGTGGAGGCCACAAGTCAGTGGATATTTTTAAGGCAGAGATAGATAGATTCTGATTAGTACGGGTGTCAAGGGTTATGGGGAGAAGGCAGGGGAATGGGGTTGGGAGGGAGAGATGGCGGAGTAGGCTTGGTGGGCCAAATGGCCTAATTCTACTCCTATCACTTATGACCTAAGTTCACAAGTTACAGGAGTAGAAGAAGGCCATTCGGCCCATCGAGTCTACTCCGCCATTCATAGAAACATAGAAAATAGGTGCAGGAGGAGGCCATTCGGCCCTTCGAGCCAGCACCGCCATTCATTGTGGTCATGGCTGATCGTCCCCAATCAATAACCCGTGCCTGCCTTCTCCCCATATCCCCTTGATTCCACTAGCCCCTAGAGCTCTATCTAACTCTTAAATCCATCCAGTGATTTGGCCTCCACTGCCCTCTGTGGCAGGGAATTCCACAAATTCAGAACTCACTGGTTGAAAACGTTTTTTCTCACCTCAGTCTTAAATGGCCTCCCCTTTATTCAAGGACGGTGGCCCCTGGTTCTGGACTCATCCAACATTGGGAACATTTTTCCTGCATCTAGCTTGTCCAGTCCTTTTATAATTTTATATGTTTCTACAAGATCCCCCCCCCTCATCCTTTTAAACTCCAGTGAATTCATTGATGGCTGATCTCTGCCTCCTAATCCCATTTTCCTGCCTTCTCCCCATAACCCCTTGACACCCATTCTAATCAAGAATTTGTCTATGCCTGCCTTAAAAATATCCACTGACTTGGCCTCCACAGCCCCCTGTGGCAATGAGTTCCACAGATTAACTACCCTCTGACTAAAGAAATTCCTCCTCACCTCCTTGTCTAAAAGAGCGTCCTTTAATTCTGAGGCTGTGACCTCTAGTCCTAGACTCTCCCACCAGTGGAAACATCCTCTCCACATCCACTCTATCCAAGCCTTTCATTATTCTGTAAGTTTCAATGAGGTCCCCCCCCCCAACCTTCTAAACTCCAGCGTGTACAGGCCTAGCGATGTCAAACGCTCATCTGTGCTGCCTAGAATGATAAGTCTATCCATCCGACAACTTAACTGTAGCCTGAGCTGTTTCAAATTTTCGGAATATAATTACAGTGGCTTTGCTCCAGAGAAACGCACGGCACATTTTTCTTTATTCCAGCATCACTTGTGAATGCCACGATGATGAATTTCAGGGGTGCAGGAGAAAAAAATAATTCATGTGTGCTGACTTCACATCATTGTCCTGCTCTAATGTGATGTAATATAATGAAGATGTCTTGCGCTCATCGCACTAAATTACCGAAATGGTTCAGATCACATCAGGGTTGTTTCCTTCCCGCACAAGAGTAAGGGCGGGTGTTGTTGATCCAACTGCCTGACTCTGAATACTAAGTGTTACCTTCGAGGCTGTCCTGTCTGCATCTGTGCAAGGCATGTAATCACAGTTGAGAAGACAGACACAAAATGCTGGAGTAACTCAGCGGGACAGGCAGCGTCTCTGGAGAGAAGGAACGGGTGACGTTTCGGGTCGAGACCCTTCTTCAGACTGGTTAGGGATAAGGGAAATAAATGAGAGAGATATAGACGGTGATGTGGAGAGATAAAAAACAATGAATGAAAGATATGCAGAAAAGTAACGATGACAAAGGAAACAGGCCGTTGTTAGCTGTTTGTTGGGTGAAAACGAGAAGCTGGTGCGACTTGGGTGGGGGAGGGATGGAGAGAGAGAGAGAGGGAATGCCGGGGCTACGTGAAGTTAGAGAAATCAATATTCATACCACTGGGGTGTAAGCTGCCCAAGCAAAACTTGAGATGCTGTTCCTCCAATTTGTGTTTAGCCTCACTCTGACAATGGAGGAGGCCCGTGGGTCAGCAAGGTCAGTGTGGGAATGGGAAGGAGAATTAAAGTCTTTAGCAACCGGGAGACCAGGTCGGTCCAGGCGGGGCTGAGCGGAGGTGTTCAGCGAAACGATCGGCCGCGTCTACGTTTGGTCTCGCCGATGTACAGGAGTCCACATCTGGAACAACGGATACAGTAGATGAGGTTGGAGGAGGTGCAAGTGAACCTCTGCCTCACCTGGAAAGGATTTTCATGGTCCACCGCGAAATATGAGATGTTCGTCCAATTTGCGTTTCGCCGAGAAGTTGATCCTAGTTGGGGGGGGGGGGTGGGGTGTGGGGGGTGTGGGGGGGGGGGGGCAGGGAGCGGGTACCTGGGAGAAAACGTCAAGAGAAGAAGGGGGGGGGACAGAATAAGTGGTGGCAGTCAGGGGAATGAACCATGAAGTAAAACAAACAATGCTCTTGCAACAGCAGCCTCAGAGGACGACAGGTCAATTGATGCAGGAACGACACACAGTATGAATTAGCAGTGCTGCTCAGAGAAAGCTTTAAAAGGAAGGCTTTTACCAGTCTGACCGTCCTCCTGATTACATTTTACAATGTGTTCCCCATTGGCACCTTCCCCTAGCTAACAATGGTCCTTTCTAAAGATAGACCCAAAATGCTGGAGTAACTCAGCAGGACAGGGAGCATCTCTGGAGAGAAGGAATGGGTGACGTTTCAGGTCGAGACTCTTCTACAGTCCAGCGTTTTGTGTCTATCTTCGGTTTAAACTGGCATCTGCAGTTCCTTCCGACACAATTATCTATTTTTCATGTTCCTTGAACTTCTTCCCCTTTGATCTCTCGGTTTTCACACCTCGCCCCTCCATATCTCCCGTTCCCCCACTCCCCCCGAACTCTCAGTCTGAAGAAGGGTCTCGACCCAAAGCGTCACCCATTCCTTCTCTCCCGAGATGCTGCCTGTCCCGCCGAGTTACTCTCTCAGTCTGAAGAAGGGTCTCGACCCGAAGCATTGCCCATTCCTTCTCTAAACAGATGCTGCCTGACCCGCTGAGTTACTCCAGCATTTCGTGCCGGTCTTCGGTTTTTATCCTGGCAATTTCTCGAACGCTAAAGTCAGCAGCACATGTTGGAATATTTCCACTCGATCTTCAATAGAGTTGGTCGTTCATTTCAGTCACATCTAGGCTGTGTACATCTGCTGAAGCAAAGGATTTAGATTCAGAGGAAGGAACAGGCAACCTTGCCAGGAGATAATTGAGGCGCTGGCTCTGAATACTAGACATTCGCCAAGGATATTTGCGGCAGGCAGCAGGACATGAGCCCTTGGTGAAAAGTAGCCTGTGATCTTTTATCCCTTTGAGAGCCCATCACACACAAGATAAAAGCTCCTTAGAAGGGAATGGGAAAAGAAAGCAACAAAGGCAAACGGCAATTACACTGCAGCTTAAACAAGGTGGGATGCATCACAGCACTTCGCAGGAGTACATTTGATGGTAAAACACAAAGGGGTTCTTTGCAGAGATGGCTAAAAGCATCGTCCAAGTACTAAGCTTTCAAAAAAGGACACAGAGTGCTGGAGTAACTCAGCGGGTCAGGCAGCATCTGTGGAGAACATGGACAGGTGACGTTTCACAGAGTGCTGGAGTAACTCAGCGGGTCAGGCTCGGGTCAGGCAGCATCTGTGGAGCGAAGGAAATGGGCAACCTTTCGGGCCGAAACCCTGAAGGAAATAGGCAACGTTTCGGGCCGAAACGCCGGAAGGGTGTTTCGGGCCGAAACGTTCCCTATTTCCTTCGCTCCATAGATGCTGCCGGAACATGGATAGGTGACGTTTCACAGAGTGCTGGAGTAACTCAGCGGGTCAGGCAGCTTCTCTGGAGAACATGGATAGGTGACGTTTCACAGAGTGCTGGAGTAACTCAGCGGGTCAGGCAGCATCTCTGGAGAACATGGATAGGTGACGTCTCAGGTCAGGACCCTTTAGACTTCGGCCCCACCGAGTCCTTGACGACCAGCCATCACCCCGTACACCAGCACTATCCTGCAAACGGAGCACCCGGAGAAAACCCACGCAGGCCACGGGGGAGAACGTTACAAAACTCCGAACAGACAGCGCCCGTAGTCAGGATCGAACCCGGGTCTCTGGCGCTGTGAGGGCAGCAGCTCTACCCGCTGCGCCCACAAATTCACAGTCGATTCACAGTAGTTTTCACAGGGTAGAACGTGCAAAACTCCACACGCAGACAGTCAGCACCCGAGGTCAGGATCGAACCTGGGCCTCTGGGTCACGTGACCTATCCATGTTCTCCAGCTCTATCCCCATCTTCAGATGATTGTAGTTTTAAAGAGTTTACGGATTGTGAAGCCTGGGGGAGGAAAGTAGCGGGGAGGGGAGGGGAGAAATAGGCGTGAGTCCAGATGAGGCGCAGGGGGAGGGGAAGGGGAGGGGGCGGAAAGGGTTTTCACTAAGTTTCACACCAAGCTTTGGATGAACTTAAGTTTATGGCGACTGGAAAATACGAAGCAAGTCAGGACAATGAAGTCCGGTGGAGATGTGGTTTGGGCATCTTAAGGGCCTGTCCCACTTGGCGAGTTTTTCGGCGACTGCCGGCATCAGTGACTGACGTATCGGGTCACCGAAAAGTTCGCGGCGTGATGACGTATTGACGCGCGGTGTTTTTTTCAAGTGTCGCTACATTTTTTTTTGTCGACGCTGGATTTTGAAATGTTCAAAATCGTTTGAGGACACTGATATGACGCCGGCAGTCGCCGAAAAAAATCGGCAAGTGGGACAGGCCCTTTGTTATATGGCCCTGTCCCACGGGTACGAGTTCATTCCAAGAGCTCTCCCCGAGTTTGCCGTGATTCGAACTCGGAGATTTACGGTAATGGACCGCTTCGTCGGTACTCGGGGCTCTCGTGGACATTTTTTCAACGTGTTGAAAAAATCTTCACGAGTCTTCCCGAGCTTACCTGCCGTTAGCGAGTCTTCCCGAGTACCTGCCGTTAGCGTCACGAGCTGCTAAGAGACGTCCCCCGAGCTCCGTCGTACCCGCTACGTTCATTCTCCGTAAGCTTACCACGAGTTTGATTTTTTTTTTAAACTCGGGAGAGCTCTTGGAATGAACTCGTACAGTGGGACAGGGGTATAACTTTCCTCGACCAAGTGTGAATAATGCTTAATTTATGGCTGAGGTGGAACTAAACAGATGGACAAACTCAATATTTATCTTCAAGTATTTATTGAAGGGTGGCCCAAATAGCATTTTATCCCAGTCTCTTTAATGCATTAATTGGTCAATTGGAACTCGTGTCAGCACTTCCACTGTTCCAGAGTCATGGATCTTTGTTTTAATCTCTCTCCGAGTTGAAGTCCGATCAATGGGCAGGTGTCGAAGAGTGGGGAAATGGCTAAACACAGTCAAGGAAAGCTGTTTGAAAGAGTCAGAATCTGGGCAGCCGCTGAATCCCTCGACAGATGTTGGTGTCAGGCCAAGATTTTTTAGATATCGAAGCAATTTCAGTCCCCACTTTTGTCTCCCCGAGGGTTACTGGGGAATTCACCAGGAAAGCACATACTATCTTAGTTTAGAGATACAGCGTGGAAACGGGCCCTTTGACCCACCGAGTCCGCACCGACCAGCGATACCCGCACACTAACGCTATCCCACACTACACTAGGGACAGTTTTACATTTACACCAAAGCCAATTAACCTACAAACCTGCACGTCTTCGGAGTGTGGGAGGAAACCGGAGCACCCGGAGAAAACCCTCGCAGGTCAGAGTGAGAACGTGAGATCATGTGATAGGAGCAAAATTAGGCCAATCGGCCCACATCAAGTCTACTCCACCGTTCAATCAAACTGGCCAGTCTGAAGAAGGGTCTCGACCCGAAAAATATCACCCATTCCTTCTCTCCAGAGATGCTGCCTGTTCCGCAGAGTTACTCCAGCTTTTTGTGTCTATCGTGGTTTTCTCAATCCAGGCTGGAATTCTAGACTATTACAGTTGTCTTGGTTTTGTGGAACTAAATTCAGGGGGAACAGTGTTGACGAATGAGGGGGGGGGGGGGGGACCTCATTGAAACATACATATTCGTGAAAGACTTGTATAGAGTGGATTACGAGAGCCTAGGACCAGTTGGTATAGCTTCAGAATTTAAGGACGTTCTTTTAGGAAGGAGATGAAGAGGAATTTATTTTGTCAGAGGGTGGTGAATCTGTGGAATTCTTTGCCACTGAAGGCTGTGGAGGCCAAGTCCATGGATATTTTTACGGCAGGGATAGATAGATTCTTGATTAGTCTGGGTGTCGGAGGTTATGGGGAGAAGGCAGGAGAATGGGGTAAGGAGAGAGAGATAGATCAGCCGTGATTGAACGGCGGAGTAGACTTGATGGGCCGAATGGCCTAATTCTGCTCCTATGATCTTATGATCTTATGACGTTTCGGGTCGAGACCCTTCTTCAGATGCGACCCAAAACGTCACCCATTCCTTCTCTCCAGAGATGCTGCCTGTCCCGCTGAGTTACTCCAGCTTTTTGTGATCTTGTGAACAGCAATGTAATGGATGAAGGTGTCCATGCGGCGTGGACCAATTGTCCTGCATCAGGAGTCTTCACCATGGCTACTGGATAACTTAAGCCAAAGTAGATAAATCTAGAATATAAATTGGCAATAGAATACGAATTGTGCCATCAAACTACAGAAGCTGGATGGTCATAAAGTCCCAGCTGGTGTACTAATGTCCTTTTGGAAGGAAATCACTCATCCTCATCTGATTTGGCCCATAAGCGACCACAGACCTACCAATATGACAATAGACAATAGACAATAGGTGCAGAAGTAGGCCATTCGGCCCTTCGAGCCAGCACCGCCATTCAATG
>CM075979.1:2842397-2879560 GCA_038087875.1 Malacoraja senta
GGAATTGGTGACATTTCGGGTCTGTAGATTAGAACGGAGACGAGGAAACACTTTTTCTCGCAGAGAGTGGTGAGTCTGTGGAATTCTCTGCCTCAGAGGGCGGTGGAGGCCGGTTCTCTGGATGCTTTCAAGAGAGAGTTAGATAGGGCTCTTAAAGATAGTGGAGTCAGGGGATATGGGGAGAAGGCAGGAACGGGGTACTGATTGGGGATGATCAGCCATGATCACATTGAATGGCGGTGCTGGCTCGAAGGGCCGAATGGCCTACTCCTGCACCTATTGTCTATTGTCTATTGCCTATTGACCCTGAAGAAGGGTCTCGACCCGAAACGTCACCTATTCCTTTTCTCCAGAGATGCTGTCTGACCCGTTGAGTAACTCCAGCATTTTTGTGTCTATGGACACATACATGGATAGGAATGATTTAGTGGGATATGGGCCAAATGGGGCAGGTGGGACTAGCGTAGATGGGCATCTTGGTCTGCATGGGCAAGATGGGCCGAAGGGCCTCTTTCCATGTTCATTGACCCTATGACTCTAGGCCTATGATCTTTGCACATTGCATTATAGACAATAGACAATAGGTGCAGGAGTAGGCCAATCGGCCCTTCGAGCCATTCAATGTGATCATGGCTGATCATCCACAATCAGAACCCCGTTCCTGCCTTCTCCCCATATCCCCTGACTCCGCTCTCTTTAAGAGCCGTATCTAGCTCTCTCTTGAAAGTATCCAGAGAACAGGCCTCCACCGCCCTCTGAGGCTGAGAATTCCACAGACTCACAACTCTCTGTGTGAAAAGCAAACTATTGGCGTCAAGAAAAATTGTTGTATTTCTTAATTCAGAAAGGACATTGTACTAATATTTCCATTGTCTGCTGACTCCATTGTTTTCGCAAGTAAAATTGGTCTGGGTGGGAATATATTGCCCAGATTTCAGTCCAGAAATATGGCTTTAATCGAGCATTCAGAATGATCTGCGTCAGCTGGATCCATTTTACGAGGCAGTCTACTGCAGTGGAGCAGACATGTGGGGTGGCACGGTGGCCTGGTGTTAGATCTACTGCCTCACAGCGCCAGAGACCCAGGTTCAATCCTGACCACGGGTGCTTGCCTGTACCGAGTTTGTACCTTCTCCCCGTGACCCGCGTGGGTTTTCTCCGAGGTCTTCGGTTTCCTCCAACACTCCAAAGACGTCCAGGTTTGCAGGTTAATTGGCTTGTACAAATGTAAATAGTCCCTAGTGTGTGTCGGAGAGTGTTAAGGGCCTGTCTTACTTGCCGATTTTTTCGGCGACTGCCGACACGATTGACTGACGTATCAGGTCACCGAAAAAAAAGCGGCGTGAAGCAGCGTGATGACGTATGACGTGGCGTGATGACGTATGACGCGCGGTGTTTTTTCAAGTGTCGCAACATTTTTATCGTCGCCGCTGTTTTATTTGAAATGTTCAAAATCTTTTGGTGACACTGATATGACGCCGGGACAGGCCCTTTAAGTGTGCGGGGATCGCTAGTCAGTAGGCGGAAGTCCTGCTTCCACGATGTATCGCTAAACTAAACTGAACCAAAATGCGTTGATTGGGAAGATACGTAGCTACATTCTGGGAGAATAAAGCATCACACAGCTCCGAAGATTGATCTAAATGGGTTTTTATCCCACAAGCAAACTCCCCGGACAAAGATTTGCGGTGTCCCTCCTTTCAGTTAGAGAATAAACTTCACTGCACTTCATTAGGCAGCAACGCTGACAGCAGAAAATATTACCGTGAGGTTTAGTGCACAGACTGCGATTGGAACATGATCTCCACATAAAAGCTGCAAGTCAGAATTGCAACTGTGTGCCAGGTCCCGGTGCATCCGCGGGAAACAAAATGGCTTTGCCTGTATTTTCATCGAATATGAAGATTATAGGATGGAAAAGAAAATCAGATGATGATTCAGAGGTGATGACAAATTCAGGAGCGGAATGCTGTACAAAGAGCACTTCAGACTCCAGAGATACAGCACGGAAACAGACCCGAGTCCGTGCCGACCAGCGATCACTACGTACACTTGCACCACCCTACACACACTAGGCACAATTTACAATTTCACTGAAGCCACGTACAGACCTGCAAAGGTTTAGCTTTGTCATGGATTATTTCAATGACCCCATGGACGTCCCAGGCCAGGACCACCCCCCGAAAGCAGTGGACAACCCTCAACATCGGACGCTATGGAGTAGCGATGAAGAGGTGGGGCCTCGTGGACAGCGAGCGCCTCCTGCAAGTGTGGGGGACCCAACACAGACAGTGGAGCCCACACATCGTCACCAGTTGCCCCAAATGGTGAACGAGGTGTGATTGACCTGGACGATGACACGTTGGCCTGGCTCGCCTCAACGGAGCTGCACGTCTAAAAGACACACAGAAGATGGATTATTTCGCATGCTGTCCAATCAGACCTGATAATACTATAACTAAATACAACCAGGTCAAACTTAAGTATCATAGGCCGAGCAAAGGGGGAAGATACAGAGCACAGAGTTCTCAGTATTGTAGTGGGGTCAAGGAAAGAGCGTTCACGTCGATCGCGGCCCTGTTTCCACCAATCTTTCCACCACCAGGCACAAGAAGCACAAGAAGCGACAAGACAGACACCATTGTGTGCAGACGCCGAGATGTGTATTCAGCTCTGGCTGATCAACTTCTAATCTTGTGTGTGGACTTGATAATAGCCCCTGTCCCACGGTACGAGTTCATTCCAAGAGCTCTCCCGAGTTGTAAGCACGGAAAATGAACGTAGCGGGTACGTCGGAGCTCGGGCATGGCTCGTAACGCTAACGGCAGGTACTCGGGAAGACTCGCTAACGGCAGGTAAGCACGGGAAGACTCGTGAAGATTTTTCAACACGTTGAAACATGACCACGAGAGCCCCGAGTACCGACGAGTGGCCATTACCGTAAATCTCTGAGTTCGAATCAGGGCAAACTCGGGAGAGCTCTTGGAATGAACTCGTACCGTGGGACAGGGGTTTAAGAAGAAGCAGCACTGTAGTGCACCAGTTCAATAGAAACGCTTTGAACCAGAACTTCAATCTTTAAACCTATGCATCTGGCCCATATTACTCCTAAACCATACCCATCTTTAGAGAGAGAGAGAGAGTGAGAGAGAGAGAGAGAGAGACAGCATGGAAACATGCCTTTCGGCCCGCTGAATCCGCACCGACCAGCAATCACCCCATACACTGGTTCTGGCAGCCAATTAACCTACAAACCCTGCAAGTCTTTGGAGTGTGGGAGGAAACTGGAGCACCCGGAGAAAACCCACGCAGGTCACAGGGAGAACGTACAAACTCCGTACAGACTGTACCCGTAGTCAGGATGCAACCCGGGTCCCTGGCGCTGTGAGGCAGCAACTCTACCGCTGCGCCACCATGCTGCCAATCCATCCTATCCACGTACCTGTCTAAGTGTCTTTTTGAGAATAGTATATTGATTTTGCAATACCATGTGAAAGTTACATCAAAATATACAGGTTCGAAGGGCCGAATGGCCTACTGCACCTATTTTCTATGTTTCTATGGCTAGGTTAGACTAGAGTAAAGAAACTCAGCGGGTGAGGCAGCATCTCTGGAGCGAAGGAAATAGGCGACGTTTCGGGTCGAGACCTTTCTTCAGACGGAATATACAGCATTATTTTTGTCAGTAAAATACCTGTGACATTGAAGACACATTTCATTACATTCCTGAGGGATGGACAGTATTTGAGCTCAGCGTGATCTGGGCAGAGAGGCAGTTAAAGCCACCATATGATTCATCCAAATATATCCCATGCCTTTTACAATCTTTCCATTTTACTTTGATCAGATGAAAAGGTCACCTCTTGAATTGGATTCTGAAGGCTAACATCCGATGCAATTGCTGATCTGATGTTGTCAAGCTGGAAAAGGTGCAGAGAAGATTTACGAGAATGTTGCCAGGATTAGAGGGTCTGGGCTACAGGGAGAGGGTTGGTGCTGGCTAGGATTCTATTTCTTGGAGCGCAGGAGGATGAGGGGTGATCTTATAGAGGTGTACCAAATCATGAGAGGAATAGACCAGGTAGATGCACAGAGTCTCTTGCCCAGAGTTGGTGGATTTGAGGACCAGAGGACATGGGTTTAAGGTGAGGGGGAGAAAGATTTAGGGGTAACTTTTTCACACAGAGGGTGGTGGGTGTATGGAACGAGCTGCCGGAGGAGGTAGTTGAGGCAGGGACTATCACAACATTTAGACAGGTACATGGACAGGATAGGTGCCTGCTCTACTCTTCTGCATCCATCAGGGCCTTCTGTATGTGGATAAATGTGAGGTTATCCACTTTGGTGGCAAAAACAGGAAGGCAGATTATTATCTAAATGGTGTCAAGTTGGGAAAAGGGGAAGTACAACGGGATCGGGGGGGTCCTTGTTCAGCAGTCACTGAAAGTAAGCATGCAGGTACAGCAGGCAGTGAAGAAAGTGAATGGCATGTTGGCCTTCATAACAAGAGGAGTTGAGTATAGAAGCAAAGAGGTCCTTCTACAGTTGTACAGGGCGCTAGTGAGACCACACCTGGAGTATTGTGTGCAGTTTTGGTCCCCTGATTTGAGGAAGGACATTCTTGCTATTGAGGGAGTACAGCGTAGGTTCACAAGGTTAATTCCCCGGGATGGCGGGACTGTCATATGCTGAGAGAATGGAGCGGCTGGGCTTGAATGGAGCGGCTGGGCTTAGAGGGTAGTTGAGGCCAATAGAGGGTAGTTGAGGCCAGTTCATTGGCTATATTTAAGAGGGAGTTAGATGTGGCCCTTGTGGCTAAGGGGATCATGGGGTATGGAGAGAAGGCAGGTACAGGATACTGAGTTGGATGATTAGCCATGATCATATTGAATGGCGGTGCAGGCTCGAAGGGCCGAATGGCCTACTCCTGCACCTATTTTCTATGTATCTATGTATACTCTGGAGTTTAGAAGGATGAGAGGGCATCTTATTGAAACATATAAGATTATTAAGGGTTTGGACACGCTAGAGGCAGGAAACATGTTCCCAATGTTGGGGGAGTCCAGAACCAGGGGCCACAGTTTAAGAATAAGGGGAGACGAGGAAAACATTTTTTCTCACAGAGAGTTGTGAGTCTGTGGAATTCTCTGCCTCAGAGGGAGGTGGAGGCCGGTCAGGGGATATGGGGGGAGGGCAGGAGTGGGGTACTGATTGTGGATGATCAGCCATGATCACATTGAATGGCGGTGCTGACTCGAAGGGCCGAATGGCCTACTCCTGCACCTATTGTCTATTGTCTATTATTGTCTATTTTAAACAGGTCCCCTCTCGCACTTCAAAACTGTGGCTGAAAGCCAAGCCTCTCCTTACAGACCAACCTTCCCATTTCAGGTATTCATCTCATAAACCTTTTCTAAAATTGCTTCCAACACATTAACATCTTTCCTTTAAGGTCACCAATACTTTATAACTCAGTACCAGCGCTGTGGTTTCATCAATGCCCCGTATAATTAGAGCTTAAGCTCTCTGCATTTGTCATCAATTTCCCGGGAGGAAAACAGTACCATCCTTTAAGCTTTCCCAATCATTTCCATGAACTGTAAACTAGACACTTGGGAACCGCGGTCTAGGAATTGATAGGAGGGCATCAGCTGGGATGGTGGGGATTCAATAAACCATGGGATCAGAGGGATGGAGATATCTGAAGCATTTCCCTTGCGGAGATTGAAGCAACATCACCACCTTGCAGGTCAAGAAAAACAGGATCCTTGCTACAGGCCCTTCGGCCCACCGAGTCCGCGCCGACCAGCTATCACCCTCCGTACACTAGCACTATCCTACACACACTAGGGCCAATATACAATTTTCAGAAGCCAACTTACCCACTAAACCTGTACGTCTTTGGAGTGCGGGAGGAAGCCGGAGCACCCGGAGAAAACCCCACGCCGGTCACGAGGGAGAAGGTACAAACTCCGTACAGACAGCACCCGTAGTCAGGATCGAACCCAGGTCTCTGCCGCTGTGAGGCAGCAACTCTACCGCTGCGCCACCGTGCCGGCCCTGAATAAAATAAATGATCAATAATTCCCAACCTGAACTCAAAGAGATGTTCTTATGTGCAGTCGGTGGAATAAATATGTGGATATGTTTGTGAAAAGACACACGTCAGCTGTGGCTCACTTTGTGGTGTTGATATCTCTTCGTTAGGAGTTTGTGTCTTCAAGTCCTGAGTTAGAGGTTTGAACATAAAATTCCTGCACCTCGCTATCCAGATGTTGAGAGAAAGAGACCATCAGGAGCGAGACCAGGGAGTACACCACTGGAAATAATAGATCATTATCTCAGGTCATTATCTCACCGCAGTGTGGGGACGTCTCTCGAACAAGTCCCCTGTTGCCTTTACCATATGCCAACAGTGACTGCCGTTCATTAACTGCGTGAAGAACTTTGGAAGAGATCTAATCATTATCAATGAGAAATGGTACAAAACATGTCACTGGTAGGGGACAGTAAATTAGATCCCAACCACAGGTAGACACAAAATGCTGGAGTAACTCAGCGGGACAGGCGGCATCTCTGGAGCGAAGGAATGGGTGACGTTTCGGGTCGAGACCTTACAACAGATCATAAATGATCAATACTTAACCAGAAATGGAGGAATCGTCTAAGTCCAAGGTTTTTGCTTTCACCCAAGATTTGAGCCCTTCCATTGCCTGCACCTCACGCTACCTCGGCAAGGCCAGCAGCATAATCAAGGACCAGTCTCACCCTGGCCACTCCCTCTTCTCCCATCAGGCTAAATGTATATAGAAGTGTGAAAATGCAGGTGGACTGGCCAAATTCATCCCTCAAACAATAAACAAATCATCTGGGCTTTATAACGCTGATATTTCTGTGCAGATCTTTTCTATATGACAATGGTGTCTCCAGTTCAAGGTAGTTCATTGTTGATAATGTGCTTTGAAGGTGACACCAAAAGATGCTCTATGAATGCAAATCTGTCTTAATCACTTCCCAACGCTCCAGACGCAACAATACTTAAACGCTTTAAGGGCCTGTCCCACTTGGGAGACATTTGCGCGTCACACAGGTGGCTACCGCGCATCACTGCCTACGCCACCACGTCTCACCATGCGCCATGAGCGTCACGATGCGTAAATGATGTCGCGTAAATGACGCGCAAGTGGGACAGGCCCTTCACAGGGCAGACAATTCATCTGTCTATTTTGGGTAGTATATCCTCTTTAGACTTTAGAGATACAGCGCGGAAACAGGCCCTTCGGCCCACCGAGTCCACGCCGTCTAGCAGTCACCCCTGCATTCTGGCACTACCCAACACACGAGGGACAATGTACAATCTTTAGCAAAGCCAATTAGCCTTCAAACCTGTACGTCTTTGGAGTGCGGGAGGAAACCGGAGCACCCGGAGAAAACCCACGCCCAGCAGAGTTTTCTGCCTAATTTGCAACGGAAAATTCTACTCCACGGCTTTGATAATGTTGCCATTGTACACCCTGTGACCACTGTAAGGTTGAAGGCAGCGGTAGAGTTGCTGCCTTACAGCGCCAGAGACCCGGGTTCGATCCTGACTACAGGTGCTGTCTGTACGGAGTTGGTACCTCCTCCCATTGGACCTGCGTGGTGTTTTTTTTAATAGGAGTTTTGTTTAGTTTAGTTTAGAGATACAGCGCGGAAACAGGCCCTTCGGCCCACCTGGTCCGGGCAGACCAGCGATCCCCGCACATTAACACCATCCTACACCCACTAGGGTCAATTTTTACATTTACCAAGCCAATTAACCTACAAACCTGTACGTTTTTGGAGTGTGGGAGGAAACCGAAGATCTCTGAGAAAACCCACGCAGGTCACGGGGAGAACGTGCAAACTCCGTACAGACAGCACCCGTAGTCGGGATCGAACCCGGGTCTCCGGCGCTGCATTCGCTGTAAGGCAGCAACTCTACCGCTGTGCCACCATGACTGCCCTCCGGGAGCTCGGGTTTCCTCCCACACTCCAAAGATTAATTGGCTTGGTGTGGGTGAAAGGGTTGAATGCTTTTGGGCATATGGAGGTTGCGTGGTAGAACGCTTGACTAGGTTGTAGCTTGTATTTCGTCTCAAGCAGGCCTTCTCCAGTGGATTGATAAGAGAGAGAGAGAGAGACAAGCCCGGGCTTGCCTCAGGTTGATGTATATTGAGACAATGACAGGTGCCGTTGAAATGTGTCTACCAATTGATCCAGACTCGTTGTGTAGTGATGTGTATTGCCTGAAATCTTGTGACCATGAGTAATAGCTTTGGAATGTGATTAAGTGATGTGACCATGGCCGACATCAACAGACAATAGACAATAGTTGCAGGAGTAGGCCATTCGGCCCTTCGATGTGATCATGGCTGATCATCCCTAATCAGTACCCCGTTCCTGCCTTCTCCCCATATCCCCTGATTCCGCTATCTTTAAGAGCCCTATCTAGCTCTCTCTTGAAAGCATCCAGAGAACCTGCCTCCACCGCCCTCTGAGGCAGAGAATTCCACAGAATTCCACATCTTTGGAATATGATTATGTGGCACGCTGTATAAAAACGTCGTGCAAAACCTTGTTCATTGAAGTGGTAGCACGGGGAAGTCAAGTGTCTGTAGCGTACTTGACTGGTGTATCCCCATCACCTCCACCGGCCGATGATCAGTAAAGCTTGAGTTGGCCTACCTCACGTTTTTGTGAGTTGTCACTTTATTAAGAAGTGAACCTTATCATGGGTAGGATAGTGCTGGTGTGCGGGGATCGCTGGTCGGCACGGACTCGGTGGGGCGAAGGGCCTGTTTCAACGCTGTATCTCTAAACTAAACTAAACTAAACTAACCGAAAGAGGGTGGCCTTAAGACGACTCCGACCTTGCTTCATGCGTGGATGAACGGACAATGCAATCGAATAGACTGTTGCCCTGGAGCTCAAGACTCCAAATAACACCATCAGTCTGGAATTATCACAATATTGACTGCAAAGCTTTCTGCATTGTCCTCGGTGTAGGCTTGTTGCAAGCACTCTGCAGCGGATGTCCAGTCCGCCTTACGTTCAGGCTTAAAATTCCTCAGGGAGTCAATTTAGCAGCAGCTGCTGATCTTGGCCAAACACCACTGAGTGCTGGGAACTCGTCTTCATCATTCAACATCACCTAAGATGAGACTTCAGAAATTCAGACATGTTGAAATCAGTCCAATATTCCAACGGATTTTTAGTTTTTATGTTTTAGAGAAACAGCGGGGAAATAGCCCTTTGGCCCACCGAGTCTGCACCCACCCACGATCCCCGCATATGAACACTCTCCAACAATTTTACATTTATGTCAGGGTATTTACCCCACAAACCATAGGTTTGGGTTGAAACCAAAGGTGGAGCATAGGTGGAAACCAAAGACCTCAATGAAAACCCACGCAGGTCACGGGGAGAACGTATAAACCCCGTACAGACGGCACCCGTAGTCGGGATCGAACCCGGGTCTCTGGCGCTGTGAGGCAGCAGCTCTACCGCTGGGCCACCGTGCCGCCCGACTTATTCAGAAAGATAGAAAGGGGGCCGTTCGGCAAATCTCACCTCTTTATCCACCATCGCAAAGGGTTAGGCCTTAAAACGAAAGAAAACGTTGGGAATACTCAGCAGATGAGAGAGAGAGAGAGAGAGCAAGTGGTGAGAGAGGCAGTCGATGTTGTAGGTGGACGTCTAGTTTAGCATTGTCACGTGTATCGAGGTACACGGGGAAAGCCTTCTTGTCATGTGCTATCCAGCCAGCAGGAAGAACGGTGGCGCAGCGGTAGAATGCTGCTCGACGTGTTCAGAAAGATAGAAAGGGGCCAATGTTTCATGTGTCATTCTTAATTGTCAGTGTATGTCACGTTTGTCACTTGCGAGCGGAGCACCAAGGCAAATTCCTTGTATGTGTACATACTTGGCCAATACACTTCTTCATTCATTCATTCATTAAGATAATTGCGGGTATATCACACCTTTGTTGGCATAGAAGGCTGTGGAGGCCAAGTCAGTGGATATTTTTAAGGCAGAGATAGACAGATTGTTGATGAGTACGGGTGTCAGGGGTTATGGGGAGAAGGCAGGAGAATGGGGTTGGGAGGGAGAGATAGATCAGCCATGATTGAATGGTGCGGCAGATGGGATGGGCCGAATGGCCTAATTCTGCTCCTATCACTAATGGAGCTTATGAACATAGAAACATAGAAACTAGGTGCAGGAGGAGGCCATTCGGCCCTTCGAGCCAGCACCGCCATTCATTGTGATCATGGCTGATCGTCCCCAATCAATAACCTGTGCCTGCCTTCTCCCCATATCCCTTGACTCCACTAGCCCCTAGAGCTCTATCTAACTCTCTCCTAAATCCATCCAGTGATTTGGCCTCCACTGCCCTCTGTGGCAGGGAATTCCACAAATTCACAACTCTCTGGGTGAAAAAGTTTTTTCTGACCTCAGTCTTAAATGGCCTCCCCTTTATTCTAAGAGAAACATGAAAATTTCTAACATGAAAATTTGAGTTACGTAGGGGTCCAAGCAAAAGTCCCTTAAGCAAATAAAATACAAGTTTATTTCACCCAGTCTGCACTAAATTGCACGGACAAATCGACATTAAGTTGTATGGACATTCAACAAGAGTTTCCTGGGCAGTCTTCCCGAGATATTCAGCCCAATGCTGTGGGAACAGAATCCTCATTAGGTGGCAGGCAGCAGCTGCCAGAACTCATTTTGCCTCAGAAGATTAACTGTGACAAACAAGACCTAGCCTTTCACCTCCTCAGCTGGTGATCTCATCGAAACATAGAAGACATAGAAAATAGGAGCAGGAGTAGGCCATTCGGCCCTTCGCGCCAGCACCGCCATTCAATATGATCATGGCTGATCATCCAAAATCAGTACCCCGTTCCTGCTTTCTCCCCATATCCCTTGATTCCCTTAGCCCTTAGAGCTAAATCTAAAGGGCCTGTCCCACTGTACGAGGTAATTCAAGAGTTCTCCTGAGTTTTTCCCTGATTCTAACTCGGAGAATGTCTGTAGCGGGTCCATAGGAGTTCGTGGATGTCTCGTAGCGGCTCGTACGAGTAAAAAGTAACCATTTTTTTCATCACGAGTATTTTTTAGACTCGTGGACATTTTTCACAGCGTTGAAAATACGTCACCAGTTTACCGGATTTCCCGAGTACCTACCGTTACTCGTACGAGCCGCTACGGGACATCCACGAACTCCTACGGACCCGCTACGGACATTCTCCGAGTTCGAATCAGGGGAAAACTCGGGAGAACTCTTGAATTACCTCGTACAGTGGGACAGGCCCTTTAGTCTTTCTTGAAAACTCCAGAGATGATCAGTGGTAATGGGAACTACACTGCAGATTAATTGCCGGGATGGCGGGATTGACATGTGATGATTATCAGGGGAAATCTTTTAGGACCGAGATGAGAAAATCATTTTATACACAGAGAGTGGTGAATCTGTGGAACTCTCTGCCACAGAAGGTAGTTGAGGCCAGTTCATTGGCTATATTTAAGAGGGAGTTAGATGTGGCCCTTGTGGCTAAAGGGATCAGGGGGTATGGAGAGAAGGCAGGGATGGGATACTGAGTTGGATGATCAGCCATGATCATATCGAATGGCGGTGCAGACTCGAAGGGCCGAATGGCCTACTCCTGCACCTATTTTCTATGTTTCTATGTTTCTATGTGTCCCGATCCGAAACGTCACCTATCCCTGTTCTCCAGAGATGCTGCCTGACCCGCTGAGTTACTCCAGCACTCTGTGTCATTTCCCGGTGCGCTATAGTTGCTTTTTGTCCGTATTGCAGAGGGAGGATTGTGCAGAAGATGAATATTTAATGCATCGTTGCTACATAAACACAGCAGCAGGGGAAACAAAGCGTTTAGTTGCATTGTAATCGCTGCAATGCAAGATCAAAAGGATGAAGCTACAAAGACCACGTCATCAGTTTAGCCTTTGAATTCAGAAACAGCTCGGTCGACATGCAAGGCCTTGCTCACAACTAACAGGAGGGGACTGGTGTGCAAATTGGGAGAATCGTCTCCCAGTCTGCGGAAACAATAGGTTTCCTCAATAGCCATCCTTGCAAAATCGAACCGTAGTTACATTGTGCCAGATTCCTCCATCATTATCCTGAGCAGAAAACTAGACACTGAACTAGGGTGGCAGGGTGGTGCAGCGGTAACGTCGCTGCCTTACTGCGCTGGATATCTGAGGGGTAGCTTTTTCAAACAAAGGGTGGTGGGTGTATGGAACGAGGAGGTAGTCGAGACTGGGACTATCCCAACGTTTAAGAAACAGTTAGACCGATACAGGTTCGGAGGGATATGGCAGGTGGGACTAGTGTAACTGGGACATGTTGGCCGGTGTGGGCAAGTTGGGCTGAAGGGCCTGTTTCCACACTGCACCAGTCTATGACTCTATGACTCTAAGTGATTTTATTCTAGTGCAAGAATTAATTTTTAATCGTCCTCAATCTCTTTTCCCCTTGGCTTTGTCATTGTGATCAACCACAAAATACTGGCTCTTCCTGTTGCTTTCTTCACTGTGGTAATACATCTTTTTTTCCCAAGGCATCAACATGATCTTATTACTTCGAAGATAGACACAAAATGCTGGAACAACTCAGCTGGGTCAGACGGCATCTCTGGAGAAAAGGAATAGGTGACGTTTCAGGTCAGAACCCTTCTTGAGAGTGAAAAACCTGTCCTATTTAGAACGGAGATGAGAACACTTTTTCACACAGAGAGTTGTGAAGAGCCTGTCCCACTTGGCCGTAATTTACGCGACAGGCTGGGAGTGACTGACGAAACATCACCATCACCATGCGCCTTCAAATATTGTATCTGCTCTGCAAGTAGAATTAGTCAGCGTATCGACATCATTTGTTAAGGGAAACATTGATAAAATTATTGTTTGCTGGAAAAATTCATTTACTTTTAAACTTTCTGAATTACTCCCAACAAACACAAAATTGTATTCCATTATAGCAGTTTGAGGGTTCGAACCCAGCTTAAGAATTAGTTTGCAAATTTTTTTTTAAATGGTGTTAGTAAAATCGTTGGTGGTTATTTACAAAAAAACTAATTTGGTTACTAGTGTTCTTTTAGGATATAAATTCTGCAAACCTTACCTGGATGTTAACTGTTAAAATACTTATTAATGTGTTACTCTGAAAGCATTGATGCTTACGGCGTCATTATTTTCTCATTGTGGCCGACTGCGTATACGCACGGTGACATAATCATGCGTCACCACGCGCTACACGTACGAGGCCAGGACGCCTGCGCGCGACTGCAATACGCCCGCGTGCGTACGCGATACGTCACGCCGGAGGCGCGCGAAGATTTTGTGCCCTACAAAATCCTGGAGCGCCGCGCGATACCGCGCGCAGCTCCATCCCCCTCCGCGCTTCTCCATGCGACCGTCCCGCGCGGCCCACACGCTACCCGTGCGTCTCAACGCGACGACAAAGTCGCGCAAATGGCGCGCAAATGACGGCCAAGTGGGACAGGCCCTAGAGGGTGGTGGAGGCAGGTTCTCTGGATACTTTCAAGAGAGAGCTAGATAAGGCTCTTAAAGATAACGGAGTCAGGGGATATGGGGAGAAGGCAGGAACGGGGTACTGATAGGTGATGATCAGCCATGATCACATTGAATGGCGGTGCTGGCTCGAAGGGCCAAATGGCCTACTCCTGCACCTATTGTCTATTGTCTAAAATAGATGAGCATAAGGAGGTGTACAAAATCATTAGAGGAATAGATTGGGTAGACACATGTGACCTGCGTGGGTTTTCGCCAGGAGCTTGGGTTTCCTCCCACACTCCAAAGACGTACAGGTTTGTAGGTCAATTGGCTTGGTAAATGTAAAAAAAATTGTCCCTAGTTTGATAGCGTTAATGTGCGGGGATCGCTGGTCGGCGCGGACCCGGTTGGGCCGTGGGGCCTGTTTCCGTGCTGTATCTCTAAAACTAAAACAAAAAAATATATAGGGGGGGGGGAAGGGGGAGGCAACTCGAGGTGAGAAAATGGCAGAAAAAAATCAGTGGCCGTTCGGCAATAGATGACCTCAGAAATGGTAGAGCCCACAATGGTCCCTTGTTGGTTGGGGAAGATGTGCTAGCGAAGGGGATGCAGGGACGTGCAGCTTTATCTCATTAGCTCACTGTTGATAGATCAGCTGCCGGAGGATTGCACTTGCCCTGTCTCTTTCTGCAAAGATATATCTTGGTACTGGCTCGCCATCCATCCCCCTACCCAGCAAAAACATTTAATTAAAATGGTATTTGATGAAAAGCTCCATGAGTTGGGAAAGGTCTCGCCTGAGGTGATGACTTCACGATGCAGGGCTCGGTACAAAATCACTGCGCTCTACTTTGTTGAAAGCTGCTTTCAATCATTAATATCACACTTTACACGATCTTGCCATTATAACTATTTTAAGATGCAAAGTGAAAAGACAATTATTCTGCTGAAATTGCTGCCAACACCCTCGCATAGAATGTAGATTGAACCGTACTACGATTTTTCTGCCCGGCACAACTGAATTCCAGTGTAAAAATGAATAATCGGCAAGAGATATTTAGAGTGCTTTGTTCACTACCGGCGAACACTCCATGAGTTTTCTGAAGAAGGGTCTCGACCCCGAAACGTCACCCATTCCTCCCGTCCGGAGATGCTGCCTGTCCTGCTGAGTTATGCCGGCCATTCGGCCCTTCGAGTCAGCACCGCCGTTGAATATGATCATGGCTGATCATCCAACATCAGTACCCCGTTCCTGCTTTCTCACCATATCCCTTGATTCCATTAGCCCTTAGAGCCAAAATCTAACTCTCTCAAGAATACATCCAGTAAATTGGCCTCCATTGCCAGAGAATTCCACAGATTCACAACTCTCTGGATGAAAACGTTTTTCCTCATCTCAGTTGTAAATGGCCTTCCCCTTATTCTTACACTGTGACCCCCGGTACTGGACTCCCCCAACATCGGGAAGATTTTTCCTACATCTAGCCTGTCCAATCCCTTAAGAATTTTCTTTGTTTTCCAATCCCTTAAGAATTTTATATGTTTTGAAGAAACCTATCTTAGCATGAGCGAGGCCAGGTGGTCCTCAACCCGAAACGTCACCCATTCCTTCTCTCCAGAGATGCTGCCTGTCCCGCTGAGTTACTCCAGCTTTTTGTGTCTATAGTGGCGCCATCTTGTGGCCGAGCCACTTCAGTCTTGAACCATCATTCGTCGAGCTCGAGCTCTCGCGTGAACTGCCGTGATCTGGGCCGACAATCAACGCCGCTCTGGGTGGTCAGCTCGAGCTCGGAGTGCAGTAGACAACGGAACTAGTCTTCACTTGGCCGTCAACACATTAACACACCTTGCCCTTTTGAACTAATATTAAACTGAGCATTTAAATATTAAACTTAGTGTTTATACATCACGTGAACTTCTTCACTGTCTTATATTATCACGAGTACTTGCTGTAGAATTGAGAATGGATGATCATAACGACATTTAAAAGACATTTGGACAGGTACATGGATAGACAATAGACAATAGACAACAGGTGCAGGAGTAGGCCATTCGGCCCTTCGAGCCAGCACCGCCATTCAATGTGATCATGGCTGATCATCCCCAATCAGTACCCCGTTCCTGCCTTCTCCCCATATTCCCTGACTCCGCTATCTTGAAGAGCCCTATCTAGCTCTCTCTTGAAAGCATCCAGAGAACCAGCCTCCACCGCCCTTCTGAGGCAGAGAATTCCACACTCACCACTCTCTGTGAGAAAAAGTGTTTCCTCATCTCCGTTCTAAATGGCTTACCCCTTATTCTTAAACTGTGGCCCCTGGTTCTGGACTCCCCCAACATCTGGAACATGTTTCCTGCCTCTAGCGTGTCCAAGCCCTTAACAATCTTATATGTTTCAATAGGAAAGGTTTAGAGGTAAATGTGGCAGGTGGGACTGGTGAAGATGAGGCATTTTGGTCGGCATTTGGTCAGCAACAGGGCGAATGTGGTGCTGTACTACTCTGTATCACAGAAATGGGGAAGATACAATGATACCCAGGACTACAAGAACATTAGACATTGGAGCAGAATTTGGTAATTCAGTGCATTGAGTCTTCAATCATGGCTGGACTATCTTTCCCTCTCAACCCCATTGTCCTGCTCTCTCCCCATAACCTTTGACACCCTCACTAATCAAGAATCTATCAATCTCTGTCTTAATAATATCCAATGACGTGGCCTCCACAGCCGTCTGTGGCAATGAATCCCACAGGTTCACCACCCCCCGAACTAAAGAAATTCCTTCCTGTTTCCATTCCAATTCTGAACCCAAACTATCTTAGTCTTCTGACTTGGACTATTATGAGGGACCTTGTCAAAATTGTCTATATCTCTCGTTTCCCTGATCCCTAACCAGTCTGAAGAAGGGTCTCGACCTGAAACGTCACCCCATTCCTTCTCTCCAGAGATGCTGCCTGTCCCGCTGAGATACTCCAGCATTTTGTGTCTATCTTGTCAGACTCCTTACCAAGGTCCATTCAGACAGTATGTACTTCCTTAGCTTCAGGAGCCGAAGGTGTTTAAATGTCATATGTACCGAAGCGGAACAGTGAAATTCTTATTGGCAGCAGCCTAACATGCTTGTAAACGCGGTGCCCAATAGATAACATGATAAAAAGGTAAACAACAAAAAGTTCAATCAATTAAAACAAAGCTCAATGCTAGTATAAAGTGCAAAGCAAAACCCCAAATTCGCGAGTGCAACCAGGACAGTCCGTAGTTCGAGGTTTAGTCAGCGTTTGTAACGTCCACAAGTTGTCGGGCCAGAATTAGGCCATTTGGCCCATCGCGTCTACTCCGCCATTCAATCACGGCTGATTCCTCTTTCCCTCTCAACACCATTCTCCTGCCTTCTCCGCGTTCAACCCCATTCTCAATCTCTCAACCCCATTCTCCTGCCTTCTCTATTCTCCCCAAAACAATAGACAACAGGTGCATGAGTAGGCCATTCGGCCCTTCGAGCCAGTACCGCCATTCAATGTGATCACAACCGGCCTCCACCGCCCTCTGAGGCAGAGAATTCCACAGACTCACAACTCTCTGTGAGAAAAAGTTTTTCCTCATCTCCGTTCTGACACCCGTACAAATATTAAAAAAATTCAACGGCTGGAGGCTTGTTAAGAAGTCACCTCCTCCAAACAACCCTCCTCAAGTTTGTAAGACAGTCCTTAAAAGGACTGGACAAGCTAGATGCAGGAAAAATGTTCCCAATGTTGGGCGAGTCCAGAAACAGGGGCCACACACAGTCTTAAAATAAAGGGGAGGCCATTTAAGACTGAGGTGAGAAAAAACTATTTCACCCAGAGAGTTGTGAATTTGTGGAATTCCCTGCCACAGAGGGCAGTGGAGGCCAAGTCACTGGATGGATTTAAGAGAGAGTTAGATAGAGCTCTAGGGGCTAGTGGAGTCAAGGGATATGGGGAGAAGGCAGGCACGGGTTATTGATTGGGGACGATCAGCCATGATCACAATGAATCGAAGGGCCGAATGGCCTCCTCCTGCACCTATTTTCTATGTTTCTATGTTTCTATGCCCTGGACAAGGCCACGCTGGCTGGGATTGTAGCTTTTAAAAGTTATTAATGAATGCTCATTTCCAATAGGCAATTGGGCAGCAGCGAAGTGGAAATTTCAGAGTTAATTATAATTCATAAAGGAGCTGGCTGGAAGATTTTCTTTCGCCAAAGGCAGTTTTGTTATCTGTTGCATTAGCACTTCTGAAGAACAAGTCAATATTCTTTTTTTAATGAGGAAGTCTAGTCGCAGCTTGAAGCTGAAGATCACACAAAGGAAAACAGGGTGATGGATTTGAGGAGAAAGATCGGACATGGAACTAGAACACTGGCCGCTGGGCAGCACGGTGGCGCAGCGGTAGAGTTGCTGCCTCACAGCGCCGGAGACACGGGTTCCATCCCGAATACGGGGGCTGTCTGTAAGGAGTTTGCACCTTCTCCCCGTCACCTGCGTGGGTTTTCTCCGAGATCTTCGGTTTCTTCCCACATTCCAAAGACGTACCAGGTTTGTAGGTTAATTGGCTTGGTGTAAATGTAAATTGTCCCCAGTGTGCGTGTAGGATAGTGTTAGTGTGCGGGGATCGCTGGTCGGCGCGGACTAGGTGGGCCGAAGGGCCTGTTTCCGTGCTGTATCTCTAAACTAAACTAATTATGCCATTCATTATAAAGGTTCTATGATTAGTGACCTCATTAACAATTAATCAATGTCCCTTCTGCCACATACTATTACGGAAACAAGGACAGAAAGTGCTAGAGTAACTCAGTAGGGTCAGGCAGCATCTGTGAAGAACATGGATAGGTGACGTTTCACAGAGTGCTGGAGTAACTCAGCGGGTCAGGCAGCATCTGTGGAGAACATGGATAGGTGACGTTTCACAGAGTGCTGGAGTAACTCAGCGGGTCAGGCAGCATCTGTGGAGCGAAGGAAATGGGCAACCTTTCGGGCCGAAACCCTGAAGGAAATAGGCAACGTTTCGGGCCGAAACCCGGAAGGGTTTCGGGCCGAAACGTTGCCTATTTCCTTCGCTCCATAGATGCTGCCGGAACATGGATAGGTGACGTTTCACAGAGTGCTGGAGTAACTCAGCGGGTCAGGCAGCATCTGTGGAGAACATGGATAGGTGACATTTCAGGTCGGGACCCTTCTTCAGACTGATTGTAGAGGGTGGGGTGAAAGCTAGAAGAGTGGTGGGGGGCTGGATAAGCCAGGTAAGTGATAGGTGGATACAGATGGGCGGCATGTTGGCGCAGGGGTAGAATTGCTGCCTTACAGCATCAGAGACCCGGGTTTGATTCTGACTACAGGTGCTGTCTGTACGGAGTTTGTACGTTCTCCCCATGGGTTTTCTCCCGGTGCTTCGGTTTCCTCCCACAATCTGAAGACGTACAGGTTGTCCCTGGTGTGTGTAGGATAGTGTTAGTGTTAGTGTGCGGGGATCTCTGGTCGGTGCGGACACAGTGGGCCGAAGTGCTTGTTTCCGCGCTGTATCTCTAAACTAGACGAAGGATTAAGGTGGATTTTGATCGTCAGCTGTTTGGACAGAGGCCAGAGCTGAAAAGACAAAACGTGTGAGAAGCGCAAATATTTCCATGTTCTCCAGAGCTGCTGACTGACCCGTTGAGTTACTCCAGCACTTAGTATCTTAGCATCTACGGTTCCTTGGATAGACACAAAAAGCTGGAGAAAAATTTGGATCCCTTTCCAAAACGTCACCCATTCCTTCTCTCCAGAGATGCTGCCTGTCCCGCTGAGTTACTCCAGCAATTTGTGTCTCTCTTCGGTATAAACCAGCATCTGCAGTTCCTTCCTACACATTTTATCTGCAGTTCCTAGTGTCTACATACTATCATTGTTTAGTTTGCTTTAGTTTTGAGATACCGCACGGAAACAGGCCCTTCGGCCCACCGGGTCCACGCCGACCAGCGATCCCCGCGCACTAACACTATCCTACGCCCACTAGGGACAATTTTAATTTATACCAAGCCAATAACCTACAAACCTTTCCGTCTTTGGCATGTGGGAGGAAACCGAAAATCTCGGAGAAAACCCACGCAGGTCACGGGGAGAACGTACAAACTCCGTACAGACAGCACCCGTAGTCGGGATCGAACCCGGGACTCTGGCGCTGTGAGGCAGCAACTCTACCGCTGTGCCACCCTGTGAAATGAAGGAGGGAAAGAGTTTTTGGTGAAGGCTGGTTTAACAAGTTAAAGGAGAGGTATGTTTATCTAAGCGCTTACAAACCACTATTGTTAATGAAAATCCTACGATACAGTATCCACTCTATTCAGGCAGGAACTTTGTTTAATTTTTAATTCGTTTGCCTCTGTGGCCATAATTCACGTGTGGGAGGGTGCAAAGAGGACGTAAGAGAAATAATGGAATGGAAATGGAGATTAGAAAATCGGTTCACTAAATTAAAGAAAAAGGTGTATAATTGGTGACAAAAAGATGGTGTAACTCAATGGGTCAGGCAGCATCTCTGGAGAAAAGGAATAGGTGACATTTTGGGTCCACACCCTTCTTCAGACTCCAAACTTCAGGTCTGAGGAAGGGTCTCGACCTATTCCTTTTCTCCAGAGACCCTGCTTGACCCTTTGAGTCACGCCAGCTTATTTGTGTCTATCTTTGGACGCAAAACTTTCTGGGAACTATCTGCTGGTTCGTACATCTTAGCCAGCGAAAGCCAGAAAAGTGCTTACTTTAAAAGACTTAGTAATGGATCGCAATTATCTTCTGCAGTTTGCCTTGAATTCTCATTGACTTTATTTCACAGGGAATTTGCAATAATTAGAGCTTTGCCTAATTTGGGCTCTTTCATCCATGGCACGTCTCTCAAGTTTATTTGATGTCAATTGCAGTGGTTGTAACCCCACACTTACTTTATAATTTAAATCTGGAAAGTAATTAAGTGTCACCAAAGGTGACGGGATTGAATGTTTTGCGTTCGAGCGCACACAGTCTGAGATGGGTTATTGATCTCAGCGCGATTCAGAATATTTCGATTGGGCTTGGGGGAAGGCAAGTCCAATTAAGAAACCACAATTAATTTTGCTTTGCCTCGTACAGAGAGGAGATACGGTTGTAAGATCAGACCTTGATCGCAGAGTTGAGGGGCACTGTAGTTTGCTGCCTGGCATCATTTATCAGCTTGTGTATAAAATCATGAGGGGTGTAGATAGGGTAGATGCACAGAATCTCTTGCCCAGAGTTGAGGAATAGAGGACCAGAGGACATAGGTTCAAGGTGAGGGGGAAAAGATTTAAGGGCCTGACCCACTTTCACGACCTAACTCACGACCTTTTTTACTCGTGGACATTTCTCATCAGGCTTAAAAAAAACGCCCCGACCTACTTGATGCCACGAGTACCTACGACTAGCATCACGGCCTGCTACGACCTACCTACGACCTCCTACGACCTCCTGACGACCATGCTGCGAGTATGAGTCAAGGGCAAACTCGGCAGAGGTCGTGAATTAGGTCGTGAAAGTGAGACAGGCCCTTTTAATAGGAATCTGAGGGGTAACTTTTTCACACAAAGGGTGGTGGGTGTGTGGAACGAGCTGCCAGAGGAGGAGACTGCATGGTGGTCTCAGTGGAGGTAGCTAACGTATGGGGCGAGGACATCCCTACAAAGAGGTTTAACACCCATGTATATGCTCCTTGAATCCCAAAGCACAATTCTCCATTTCAAAGCCACCTTGGCCTGAACACCTCATTTAAAGGCTTTATGTTAGTGCAAAGACAGAGTGGCATCATAGCTCGGGGGTGGCGTAGTCTTGCAGCGGTACAGTGGCTGCATCACAACGCCAGGGACCCCGGTTCGAATCCTGACCACGGGCGCCGTCTGTACTGAGTTTGTACGTTCTCCCCGTGACCTGTGTGGGTTTTATCCGTGAGCTCCGGTTTCCCACACACTCCCCCAAAAACGTACAGGTTTGTAGGTTTAAAAAAAATTTAATTATTATTATTATTTTTTAAATTATTTTTATTAGAAGCAATTGTACAAGAGTAACACATTCGGCATGTAAAATTATACAATTATTGTACAGCTTCAATTTTAACCTTATAACTTGAAAATAAGGGAAAAGAAGAGAGAAGAGAACAAGAAAGAGAAAAAGAGAAAGGTGAAAAGTTACATAGGGCCCCTAGACTGCCAAAGTCGTGTGGCCAAAGAGTGAATAAATATGTAAGAGAGGAGAAGGGGAAAAAAAGAAATGAAGGAAAAAAGAAGGAAAAAAAGTGGAGATATATCTGCCTCTCATCCCCCCCTGCCACCCACCTCACCCAACCGTTAATCGGTAATATTGTAAATTGTAAATTGTCCCTAGTGTGTAAATTCTCTGCCTCAGAGAGCGGTGGAGGCAGGTTCTCTGGATACTTTCAAGTGAGATAGATAGGGCTCTTAAAAATAGCGGAGTCAGGGGATATGGGAAGAAGGCAGGAACGGGGTACTTGATTGGGGATGATCAGCCATGATCACATTGAATGGCGGTGCTGGCTCGAAGGGCCGAATGTCCTACTCCCTGCACCTGTTGTCTATTGTCCAGTGTACGGGGTGATCGCTGGTCGGCGTGGACTCGTTAGGCCGAAGGGCCTGTTTCTGAGCTCTGTCTCTAAGCTAATTACCAAACTATGCTGGATTAGTATCCCAAAAGCCTCTGCAGTGATGCATGGCCAAATCCTTGTCGGATAATGTCGCTGGCATTTGCAGCAGAGCTACGGGGAAAAAAGGTACAAAATCTAAGTAAGAGAATGCAGGATTAACTCAGCAGAGACCGATTATTGAATTTGTGAGTAGAGAGGAAATTTTTGAAAGCGCTGCAATTTATTTCATTGCTGGGTGAAATACTTTTATGTGCATTAGAACAGTGAAGGTAATAGCCACATATTGGAGTACAGCGTGTAATAATTCTTCGGATCTTTCTGCTCTGAACACAAAAGAGGGACTGATAAATTTATTGCAGCCTGTTATATTTAGACAGGCTTCATTCTCAAAGCTGAATATACACTGAGTCCAATTAATTGGTCACCTTATCTATTGGTGAGAAGCCAATTCTCTACAGAAGCATGCGTCAACCCAAGTTTTACCCACGAGTTCTAGGTGCAATATGTGCAGGAGTGGGCCATTCGGCCCTTCGAGCCAGCACCGCCATTCACAGCGACCATGGCTCATTATCCACAATCAGTACCCCGTTCCTGCCTTCTCCCCATATCCCCCTATATTGGACACGCTAGAGGCAGGAAACATGTTCCCGATGTTGGGGGAGTCCAGAACCAGGGGCCACAGTTTAAGAATAAGGGGCAAGCCATTTAGAACGGAGATGAGGAAACACTTTTTCTCACAGAGAGTGGTGAGTCTGTGGAATTCTCTCCCTCAGAGGGCGGTGGAGGCGGGTTCTCTGGATGCTTTCAAGAGAGTAGTAGATAGGGCTCTTAAAAATAGCGGAGTCAGGGGATATGGGGAGAAGGCAGGAACGGGGTACTGATTGGGGATGATCAGCCATGATCACGTTGAATGGCGGTGCTGGCTCGAAGGGCCGAATGGCCTACTCCTGCACCTATTGTTTATTGTCTATTATCCCCTGACTCCGCTATCTTTAAGAGCTCTATCCAACTCTCTCTTGAAAGTATCCAGAGAATTGGCCTCCGCTGCCTTCTGAGGCAGAGAATTCCGCAGATTCACAACTCTCTGGGTGAAAAAGCTTTTCCTTTCGACCGGAGTTGAGGAAAAACTTTTTCTAAAGCAAGGAGCCTTCCGGTATCTATTCGTCTACAAAAATAAAGGCCAGCCCAGGATAGTTGGACTCACATCTACAGCAGGCAATACAGACACAGCGCGGGGATCCAGGCAGCAAGCCAATCCAGCACAATTTGGCTTTATAAATATCTACCCTGCTTGCATTGCACAATTTTCTCAAATATCTTTTAAAAATATATATATCAGTCTTCTGCAGGAGCAGATGTTAACAGCAAGGCACCGACCTAGCACAGTGGGGTCAGAAAGTCACGTTGATGGGATTGTAATTGTTAATTGAATATATTGATTGAAAGATGCAGCATGGAAACAGGCCATTCGGCCCACCACCTCGTCCATGCTGACCATCGATCACCCGTTGACACTGGTTCTATGTCATCCCACTTTCTCATCCACTCCCTACACACCAGGGGCAATTTACAGAGTGGAAACAGGCACATTCGGCCCACCGAGTCGTGCACTAGCACTATTCCACACACTATGTATGTTTTAGTTTATTTTTAGTTGTCTGTATGTGTGGGGGGGTGGGGGAAACTTTTTTTAACCTCTTCCTTCAACGGGGATGCGACTTTTTCCTTGTCGTATCTCCGTCTCCGTCTGCGCTGAGGCCTAATATGGCGGAGCTGGCGGCCTCCAACTGGGGCCGACCTCGAGGCTCCGGAGGCAGAGCCAGGACTCACCATCATGGAGCTGGCTGACCTCGGGGCTGTGGCTGCGACCCGACTTCGGAGCTTCGGAGGCTCGACCACGGGCCCAGTGGGCGACATCGTCGGGAGCTCGCAGGTCCCAGGTTGGTGACCGATTCTCCGGAGCTCCCGCAACAACAGCTTCGTCCGCTGGACTGGAGGGTGGCAGCTTCGTCCGCCCCCCCCCCCCCCCCCAGGGCCGCGGAGTTTGAACCGGCCCGTTCGCGGAGCACGGATTCGGCCGCGGGACTTACCATCACCCGGCGGGGGGGGGGGGGGCCCAACATCGGAAGCCTGGGTCGCCTCAACGCAGAGGGAGAACAAGGAAGGAAGAGACAAGGACTTTAAGACTTTTGCCTTCCATCCCAGTGAGGAGGTGCCTGGTAGACTCACTGTGGTGGATGTTCAACTGTGTTAAGTGTGTGTTCTGCTGCTTTTTTTCCTGTCATGACTGCAAGGTTTACGCAATTTTGTTCCAACTATTGTTTGAATGACAATAATGGAAACTCTAAAACTCTAAACTAGGGACAATTTACAGAGGGCCAATTAATCTACAAACCCGCACGTCTTTGGGATGTGGGAGGAATCCAGAGCACCCGGAGGAAACCCACGCGGTCATAGTCATAGAGTGATACAATGTGGAAACAGGCCCTTCGGCCCAACTTGCCCACACCGGTAACAATGTCCCCAGCTATACTAGTCCCACCTGCCTGCGTTTGGTCCACATCCCTCCAAACCTGTCCTATCCATGTGCCCGTCTAACTGTTTCTTAAACGTTGGGATAGTCCCTGCCTCAACCACCTCCTCAATCACAGGGAGAACGCGCAAACTCCACGCAGACGGCACCCAATGTCAGGTTCGAACCTGGGTCTCTGCACTGTGAGGCTGCGTTGATTTACATGGTAACAAAGCAACCCCTGCCGACAGTTTGGTTTTGTTTAGAGATACAGCGTGGAAACAGGCCCTTCGGCCCACCCAGTCCGTGCCGACCAGCGATCACCCCTCCACACTAGTCCTATGTTATCCCACTCCCACATCCACCCCCTGCACACCAGGGGCAATTTACAGAAGACCATTAACCTACAAACATGGACGTCTTTGAGATGTGGGAGGAAACCAGAGCACCCGGAGGAAACCCACACAGTCACACAGAGAACGTGCAAACTCCACACAGACAGCACCGGAGTTCAGGATTATAGGGTCAGGCAGCATCTCTGGAGAGAAGGAATAGGTGACATTTCGGGTCGAGACCCTTCTTCAGACACAGGTTTGGAGGGAGATGGACCAAACGCAGGCAGGTTGGACTAGTGTAGCTGGTACATGTTGGCAGGTTGGGCTAAAGGGCCTGTTTCCACACTATGTCACACACTCCATGACTCTGCTGCTGTTGTGAGGCTGTGTTTGATTTTCTTGGCCACAAGTCAACCATTGCAGACAGGGACTTGGTCCATCACTGATGCCAGTATACACTGCATCCCGACCTATACCAGCAGCAAAAATAAACATGGCTATCTTCAAAAGAGGCGACTGATATTAAAAGGGCATATTTATAATTTCAGGAATATCATCTGACCAAAATTGTCATCTGTTTTCAGAGTTATTTGAACGGAATGTTATTAATATACATTGAACATCTTAGTAGTTATCAGTACTAACCAGACATCCAGTCAGGAAGGAGGTGCAGGGGAAATCAAAAAGTAATGATGCGGTCTTCAAGTTAACTGGAAATTGCGCGCTGTCGTGGATAGATATAATAATAATAATAATAATAATCATTTTATTTACTGGCGCCTTTCTAAAACCCAAGGACACCTTACAATGCATAGAATCACAACAAAACAAAAAAACACATAATCGGAATAAATTAAATAAAAAAACACCACAGTACACAAATCAAGGACAGAATTCAATTTCAAAAGCACCAAAAGAAAATAAGAAACACAAGATATCTCTGCACATCTGTTCCAGTATCATCTAAGGATGCTGCGAATGCTCAAGGCCTCAGTAGAGTGTTAAAAAGCATTCTGTTTAGTTTTTAGAGATACAGCACGGAAATGCAGCCCGCATCGACCAGCGATCCCCGCATGTTAACACCATCCTGGAGTCACAGAGTGATACAGTGTGGAAACAGGCCCTTCAGCCCAACCTGCCCACACCAGCCAACATGTGCCGGCCACACTGGTCCAACCTGCCTGCGTTTGGTCCATATCCCTCCAAACCTGTGTCCGAAGAAGGGTCTCGACCCGAAACGTCACCCATTCCTTCTCTCCAGAGATGCTGCCTGTCCCGCTGAGTTACTCCAGCTTTTTGTGTCTATCTTCGGCTTAAACCAGCATCTGCAGTTCCATCTTCCACACTATCCATGTACCTGTCTAACTGTTTCTTAAACGTTGGGATAGTCCCAGCCTCAACTACCTCCTCTGGCAACTGTCCTACACAAACACTAAGGACAATTTACATTTATACCAAGCCAATTAACCTACAAACCTGCACGCCTTTGGAGTGTGGGAGGAAACTAAAGATCTCGGAGAAAACCCACGTGCGTCACGGGGAGAATGTACAAACTCCGCGTACAGGCAGCACCTGTAGTCAGGATCGAACCCGGGTCTCTGGCGCTGCAAGCGCTGTAAGGCAGCAACGCTACCGGTGCCATCCTGTGTACCCGAGCCGGCTGCCTGCCCCTTTTCCGGGGTCACGTCCACGGCCCGCGCCCGGGAGGTACTAGAATGTGCCGGCTCTGGAGAGGGTCCAGAGGAGGTTTGCAAGAATGATCCCAGGAATTAGTAGTTTAACCTAGGATGAGCATTTGACGGCACTGGGCGCGCACGCGCTGGCGTTTAGAAGGATGAGGGGAAAACCCGCATTGAAACGTACAGAATAGTGAAAGGCCTGGATAGAGTGGATGTGGAGAGGATGTTTCCACTACTGGGAGAGTCTAGGACCAGAGGTCACAACCTCAGAATTAAGACATTCCTTTAGGAAGGAGATGAGGAGGAATTTCTTTAGTTAGAGGGTGGCAAATCTGTGGAATTCATTGCCACAGAAAGCTGTGGAAACCAAGTCAGTGGATATTTTTAAGTGCTGTCAGTAGGGAGTTTGTAAGCTCTGATATTTTTAAGGCAGAGATAGATAGATTTTTGATTAGTACGGGTGTCAGAGGTTATGGGGAGAAGGCAGGAGATTGGGGTTAGGAGGGAGATATAGATCAGCCATGATTGAATGGCGGAGTAGACAATGGGCCGAATGGCCTGATTTCTACCCCTATCACCTAGGAACATGATTAATGTGCCGAACAGTTTTCATCAGCCTATTGTGTTACTTCCTCGAGGAGTCCAGCGTGTATGCTGAACACAACTTGCGTTTGGCAAATCCATCTGGACTTGCCTGAAGTAGCCAATTATTTTTTCCCAGTGGCAATTAATTTTATCTGAGTTTACCATCACTGAAGAATTCCCCCACCGGCGTCTCCAGTCGAGCGGTCTGTAATTACAAGGTGTACTCCTGGGTAAAAAAAATTAATTATAGCTCAAACAATTGTTGTCTTTCTGTCTAATGGACATTATTGTCCGGCCTATCAACAATTTGAATCCACTCTTTCCGAGCTAAACTGGAATTAATATCGATCTAGACACTAGAACTGCTGAAGCTGGTTTACAAAATAGAGAAGGGATCAAGGGGAGCTGAACAAATACTGTTCTCAAAGTAGAACAGAGTGCTGGAGTAACTCAGCGGGTCAGGCAGCATCTGTGGAGCGAAGGAAATGGGCAACCTTTCGGGCCGAAACCCTGAAGGAAATAGGCAACGTTTCGGGCCGAATCCCGGAAGGGTTTCGGGCCGAAACGTTGCCTATTTCCTTCGCTCCATAGATGCTGCCGGAACATGGATAGGTGACGTTTCACAGAGCGCTGGAGTAACTCAGCGGGTCAGGCAGCATCTCTGGAGAACATGGATAGGTGACATTACGGGTCGGGATCCGACTTCAGACTGATTTAGGAGGGGGGGGGAACGAAAGTTGGAAGAGTGGAGGGGCTGGACAAAGTCTGGCAGGTAATAGGTTGATACAGTTGAAGAGGTTTTTTGATGCCTGACCTGCTGAGTTCCGCTCGGTTCGCAATAACCAACCTGATCTCCAGGTGGCTCAGCACTTCAACTCCCCCTCCCATTCCGAATCTGACCTTTCTGTCCTGGGCCTCCTCCATGGCCAGAGTGAGTCCCACCGTAAATTGGAGGAGCAGCACCTCATATTTCGCTTGTGTAGTTTACACCCCAGCGGTATGAACATTGACTTCTCCAATTTCAGGTAGTCCCTGCTTTCTCCCTCTTTCCCCTCCCCTTCCCAGCTCTTCCACAGCCCACTGTCTCCGCCTCTTCCTTTCTTCTTCCCGCCCCCCCACCCACACATCAGTCTGAAGAAGGGCCTCGACCCGAAACGTCACCAATTCCTTCGTTCCATAGATGCTGCCTCACCCGCTGAGTTTCTCCAGCATTTTTGTCTACCTGCTGAATTACTCCAGTACTTTATCCATTTGCCAGGCTTTGTCCTGCTCTCCTCTCTTTCAGCGTTCTTTCCCCCCTCCAATCAGTCTGAAGAAGAGTCCCGATCCGAAATGTCACCTATCCATGTTCTCCAGAGATGCTGCCTGACCCGCTGAGTTACTCCAGCACTCTGTGAAACGTCACCTATCCATGTTCTCCACAGATGCTGCCTGACCCGCTGAGTTACTCCAGCACTCTGTGAAACGTCACCTATCCATGTTCTCCACAGATGCTGCCTGACCCGCTGAGTACTCCAGCACTCTGTGTGTGGAATTAATATCGTCGGGACGAGGTGACCTTTCTACTTTGAGAACAGTCTTTGTCATCTCCCAATATTTCATCCCTTGTTATCTGGCCCATGATTAGTTGGCTCTGCCTTCTCTGCCGCATTTTTTGGAGCAGAGTAATTAATGACCTCAGACATTCCCTCCCCATCTCCGAGATCACTTTTTCTGGCTCCAATCAATCTCATTCTTCCTTTGTTCAAGAAGGAACTTGAAATGCAGGAAAATCGAAGGTAGACAAAATTGCTGGAGAAACTCAGCGGTGCAGCAGCATCTATGGAGCGAAGGAAATAGGCAACGTTTCGGGCCCGAAACCCTGAAGGAAATAGGCAACGTTTCGGGCCCGAAACCCTGAAGGAAATAGGCAACGTTTCGGGCCCGAAACCCTGAAGGAAATAGGCAACGTTTCGGGCCTATTTAGAGTCCATAGTTTAGAGTTTTAGAGTTTCCTTTATTGTCATTCAAACAATAGTTGGAACAAAATTGTGTACCTTGCAGTCATGACAGAAAAAAAGCCAACAGAACACACAATGAACACAGTTTAACATCCACCACAGTGAGTCTACCAGGCACCTCCTCACTGTGATGGAAGGCAAAAGTCTTAAAGTCCTTTGTCTATTCCTTCCTTGTTCTCCCTCTGCGTTGAGGCGATCCAGGCTTTCGATGTTGGGGCCCCCCCCCCGCCGGGTGATGGTAAGTCCCGCGGCTGAATCCGAGCTCCGCGAACGGGCCGGTTCAAACTCCGCGGCCCGGTGGGGGGGGGGGTGGCGGACGAAGCTGCCACCCTCCAGTCCAGCGGACGAAGCTGTTGTTGCGGGAGCTCCGGAGAATCGGTCACCAACCTGGGACCTGCGAGCTCCCGATGTTACCGTCCACTGGGCCCGTGGCCGAAGCCTCCGAGCCTCCGAAGTCGGGCCGCAGCCACAGCCCCGAGGTTAGCCAGCTCCATAATGGTGAGTCCTGGTTCTGCCTCCGGAGCCTCGAGGTCGGCCCCAGTTGGAGGCCGCCAGCTCCGCGATATTAGGCCTCAGCGCATCTATGGAGCGAAGGAAATAGGCGACGTTTCGGGCCGAAACTCTGAAGGAAATAGGCAACGCTTCGGGCCTGAAACCCTGAAGGAAATAGGCAACGTTTCGGGCCGAAACCCAGAAGGGTTTCGGCCCGAAACGTTGCCTATTTCCTTCGCTCCATAGATGCTGCTGCACCCGCTGAGTTTCTCCAGCACTTTTGTCTACCTTCGATTTTCCAGCATCTGCAGTTCCTTCTTAAACACTCCATCCTGACGATGAATGCTGTCTGTTTGCAGTTGAGTTTAGTTTAGAGATACAGCCCGAAATGTTGCCTATTTCCTTTGCTCCATGGATGCTGCCGTACCCGCTGAGTTTCTCCAGCAATTTTGTCTACCGTCATTGTTCCTTTCACCAGCATCTTCTGAAAGACTTATGGTTAACTCCTCATTTATTCTTCAGCTGCTGTTTTGGCTCCCAATCCACTTTTCTTAGATTTCCACTAAGTTTCCTCAATTGGCCTTGATATTCTGTTGCATTACAAGTTCATAGGTTGTAGGAGCAGAATTAGGCCATTCGGCCCATCAAGTCTACTCTGCCATTCAATCATGGCTGATCTATCTCTCCCTCCTAACCCCATTCTCCTGCCTTCTCCCCTTAACCCTTGACAACCGTTCTAATCAAGAATTTGACAATCTCCACCTTAAAAATATATCCACTGGCTTGGCCTCCACAGCCGTCTGTGGCAATGAATTCCACAGATTCACCACCCTCTGACTAAAGAAATTCCTCTTCATCTCCTTTCCGAAGGTACGTCCTTTTATTCTGAGGCTGCGGCCTCTGGTCCAAGACTCTCCCACTAGTGGAAACATTAAGAATAAGGGGTAAGCCATTTAGAACGGAGATGAGGAAACACTTTTTCTCACAGAGAGTTGTGAGTCTGTGGAATTCTCTGCCTCAAGGTCGGTGGAGGCCGGTTCTCTGGATACTTTCAAGAGAGAGCTAGATAGGGCTCTTAAAGATAGCGGAGTCGGGGGATATGGGGAGAAGGCAGGAACGGGGTACTGATTGGGGATGATCAGCCATGATCACATTGAATGGCGGTGCTGGCTCGAAGGGCCGAATGGCCTACTCCTGCACCTATTGTTTATTGTCTATTGTCCTGTCCACATCCACGCTTTCCAGGCCTGGTCAAACCCATTTGTTGTATGCTTCCATTTTAAAGTTGTATTTGTCATCTGTCGGATCGCCCAGGGAAGTCCAGAGGACATGGAATTAAAGATGAGCGATAAAAGCAAGTTATGATCTGGATCAGGTGGCTAGAAAGGAGGGTGACAAACATCCAACAACATTTTTACCAAAACTGCAAGTTGCCCCCTAGTGTGTGTAGGATAGCGTTAGTGTTCGGGCATGGCTGGTCTGCGCATACTCGGTAGGCCGAAGGGCCTGTTTCTGCGCTGCATGTCTAAACTAAAACACTAAACTAGACCAATATCTCGGAAAAGCTTTTGCTGGTATAAACTCGTCCGGGACCGCATGATGTGTGGGGCTCCATGCACCATTGACTTTCTCAGCAGGTAGACCTTTGAGTAGGCCAGCCGGGCAACCGCTGTTTAATATTCCTAAATTTCACTTTCTTGGCACATTTTGAATGGCAGGCACCCCGTTGTCAATTACTACACTGCTTATTAATTTTTGATTCCAATCCAACTGGCAGATCCTCTCAGACAATTCACTGAATCTATTCTTGCACATGCTGCGTATCCGTGAGTCTGCAGCTCAACCAACCTAATTGTGACATTCTGTACATCGCAAACGTACACTCGAAGCCAAGTGGTGCACTTGTCGACAAGCTGGTCTTCCTTAAACTCTGCCGCTAAGGCCATGATCACATTGAATGGCGGTGCTGGCTCGAAGGGCCGAATGGCCTGCTCCTGCACCTATTGTCTATTGTCTATCGGCACGGCGGCGCAGCGGTAGAGTTGCGGGTTCGATCCCGACTACGGGGGGCTGTCTGTACAATGTTTGTATGTCCTCCCCGTAAACCGCGTGGGTTTTCTCTGACATCTCCGGTTTCCTCCCAGACTCCAAACACGTGCAGGTTTGTAGCCTCCGGAGAGCCTTCTGAAGAAGGGTTTCCGGCCCGAAACGTTACCTATTTCCTTCGCTCCATAGATGCTGCTGCACCCGCTGAGTTTCTCCAGCGTTTTGTGTACCTCAGGTTTGTAGCCTAATTGGCTTGGTGAATTGTAAATTGTGCCCAGCATGTGTAGGATACTGCTAGTGTGCGGGGATCGCTGGTTGGCCGTGGATTCGCTGGGCCGGAGGGCCTGTTTCCGCGCTGTATCTCTGAACTAAACAAAAAATGGAATTCTCTCAACCTGCCCCTCAGTCAATTGCTTTTCACCTCTTGTCCCTCTCCTGCCTGACAAAACCCATGTCAAATTACTGTCAATATTGTGCTCCTCTCTCACAGTACGAATGTACTCTTTCTGTGTGGACATTCAACATCAGAAAACAAATGAACCAGTCCCTTCCAATGCAGCTTGTTATGTTGCTGGTCTCCATCCTCATTCAATCTCCTCCCTTCTTCACCCCTCTCCAACTGCGGCAGAAGATGCAGAAAGTGGGTCGGGCAGCATCTCGGGAGGACATGGATAGATGACGATTCGGGTGGAGACCCTTCTTCAGATTGTGTGTGGGGGGGGGGGGGCGGGGGATATAGGCATATAGGCTACACACAAACTACAGGACCATCACAAGGTTAATTCCCGGGATGGCGGGACTGTCATATGCTGAGAGAATGGAGCAGCTGGGCTTGTACACTCTGGAGTTTAGAAGGATGAGAGGGAATCTCATTGAAACATATAAGATTGTTAAGTGCTTGGACACACTAGAGGCAGGAAACATGTTCCCGATGTTGGGGGAGTCCAGAACCAGGGGACACAGTTTAAGAATAAGGAGTAAGCCATTTAGAACGGAGATGAGGAAACACTTTTTCTCACAGAGAGTGGTGAGTCTGAGGAATTCTCTGCCTCAGAGGGCGGTGGAGGCAGATTATCTGGATGCTTTCAAGAGAGAGCTAGATAGGGCTCTTTAAAATAGCGGAGTCAGGGGATATGGGGAGAAGGCAGGAACGGGGTACTGATTGGGGATGATCAGCCATGATCACATTGAATGGCAGTGCTGGCTCGAAGGCCGAATGGCCTACTCCTGCACCTATTGTCTATTGTCTGTCACCTCATATTCCGCTTGGGTAGCTCACAACCCAACCGTATGGCATTGAATTCTCCATTGATTTATAGAAATTAAAATTAAAACAGTAACTGATTATGGAAACAACAGCACAATTTGCAGTGAGGTTTATAACTTGGCGTGGGTTGTTCCCTGAGCAAAGCCATGCATCAATTAGTTTTCCACACTTGACTTGGTACATGTTGCAAGTCGAGAGAATTCTAGTTTCCGAGGACAACACCATTTCAAAACTGCTACTTACTTATATTTAAAAAAAATTAGTTTAACAATCCAATCAATATGAACAGTAAATGCATTATTATATCCAGCTTCCTCACCTGGGGATGACACTCAATGTGTAATGAATACAAATCCAGAAACAACAGCATATGTTGCAGTATATATCGTCCACATTCACCGGGACCAGACATTTTGCAATCAATTTCCTTGTCATCTACTCTTCCAAAACTTCATTTATTTATTCTCCAAAACTCTTCCCATCCTGACCTTGGGTTAACATGGATGGCCTGATTTTGGAATGAGACCACACCTGGAGTATTGAGTGCAGTTTTGGTCCTCTAATTTGAGGAAGGACATTCTTGCTATTGAGGGAGTGCAGCGTAGGTTCACCAGGTTAATTCCCGGGATGGCGGGGACTGTCATATGCTGAGAGAACGGAGCGGCTGGGCTTGTACACTCTGGAGGTTAGAAGGATGAGAGGGAATCTCATTGAAACATATAAGATTATTAAGGGATTGGACACGCCAGAGGCAGGAAACATGTTCCCGATGTTGGGGGAGTCCAGAACCAGGGGCCTCAGTTTAAGAATAAGGGGTAAGCCATTTGGAACGGAGACGAGGAAACACTTTTTCTCACAGAGAGTGGTGAGTCTGTGGAATTCTCTGCCTCAGGGGGCGGTGGAGGCAGGTTCTCTGGATGCTTTCAAGAGAGAGCTAGACAGGGCTCTTAAAGATAGCGGAGTCAGGGGATATGGGGAGAAGGCAGGAACGGGGTACTGATTGGGGATGATCAGCCATGATCACATTGAATGGCGGTGCTGGCTCGAAGGGCCGAATGGCCTACTCCTGCACCTATTGTCTATTGTCTATTTCACCCAGCGTTCGTAGGTGTCCGTTCTTGCAAAGTTGGGTATCCATCCACACGGCAAGGTCTAGATAATTGACCATTTATCGATCATTGCCACATATACGGTGGTGGAGACCAAGTCATTGGGTATTTTTAAAGCGGTGATGGACAGGTTCGTGATTAGTAAGGTCGTCAATGGTTACGGAGAGAAGGCAGGAGAATGGGGTTGAGAGGGAAAGAAAGATCAGCCATCTTGGAATAGCAGAGTAGACTCAATGGGCCGAATGGCCCGATTCTTTAATTAATATTAATATTAGAGAATAAAGGGTTTCACTGCCTGCACTGAATTTCACGTCCTCATCTCTATTCAACCAGTAACGTGTCCTGAAGATTCCTCCTCACAAGTTTCTAGATCGAGTGACAAATTGGGAGACTTGTGCCAAGAAAAGCTTAGCACCAACTTGTCTAACCAAAGCTTTACATCAGTGAGGAAAGAAGCAGAGTTGGCTGGAAAAAGTACCCTGCATTACAATCAAAGGTAGACAAAAATGCTGGAGAAACTCAGCGGGTGAGGCAGATTCTATGGAGCGAAGGGATAGGTGATGTTTCGGATCGAGACCCTTCTTCAGACTGATGTGGGGGGGTGGGGGGAAGAAGAAAGGAAGAGGCGGAGAAAAGTGGGCTGTGGGAGAGCTGGGAAGGGGGAAGGGAAAGAGGGAGAAAGCAGGGACTACCTGAAATTGGAGAAGTCAATGTTCATACGACCGCTGAGAATTTGAGATTTGAGAAATCTCCTCAAAGAACGTTTCGAAATGCCACCTATTCCTGAGATGCTGCCTCACCCGCTGAGTTTCTCATTTTGTCTACCTTCGATTTTACCAGCATCTGCAGTTTTTTCTTAAACAGCAAGTGGAGATGGCCACCAAATGTTGGCCTTGGCTGTGATGCCCAACATATTGTCATCATTTGACTATTAAGCATTATTTTAATTAATGTTCATTAAATGCCAGACACTCTCTAATACAATTCAAAGTACGACATAGGTTACATTATTCTAAAACAAAATTAAATAAAATCTTCCCACATATATCCCCTATATGTGATAAATGTCAACATTTAGATGCTAACTTAACTCATACATTTGCGAATTGTATAAAAATTAAAAAATTCTGGGCAAATATTTTTAGAATAATATCTATAGTTACCAGCACTCAATTGGACCCGGATCCAAAATTAATAATACTAGGAATATTAGAACCAAATCAAACATTTACAACAACTCAAAGAAACTTTATTGGTTATAGTATAATAACTGGGAAAAAATTAATTCTAACATTTTGGAAAGGTCCTATAACCCCCACAATCAAAATGTGGAGTTATAGAAATGACGGAGACCTTACACTTGGAAAGAATTAGACTTGTCCTGTTGGACAAACAAGAATTATTTGTTGGAACATGGTCTCCATTTATTGATTATCTAAAGGGTCAGAATGGTTCAGCAAGGGAACCTGACTAGCACTCGAGCCAAGGAATAGATGAAATGTTATACTCTGAAATGTACCAATATATCTCCAATGAAGTTTTTTTTTAGTAAGTTAGTCCATTCTTCTTTCTTTTTTTTCTTTTCTTTTCTCTCTTTTCTCTCTTTCTTTCATCTATCTTTTTATTTCTACTTACTTAAAAAAAAAAGAAGAAAAAATCATTGGAGACAAAGCAAATAATGTTTGACAATATTATTAATTTAGAAATGAAAGACTGGTAACGATTTTAATATGATATGTATTTACCTCCAATAAAAAATATTCATTTACAAAGCATTATTTTAATATATCATGAAAATATTGGTCCTGTTACCCTATTCAGTGGTCAGAAGATTATGACTATCTGGTGTTGTCTAAGCTTTTTTGGCCCCATATTTACGCCACTGAGAGGACTAGATCGGGTAGATGCACAGAGTCTCTTGCCCAGAGTAGATGAATCGAGGACCAGAGGACGTAGTTTTAAGGTGAAGGGGGAAAGATTTAATAGGAATCTGAGGGTTAACATAACGTGGTGGGTGTATGGAACAAGCTGCCAGAGGAGGTAGTTGAGGCAGGAACTATCTAACATTTAAGAAGCAGTTAGACAGGTATATGGATAGGACAGGTTTGGAGGATATGGACCTAACGTGGGCATGTGGGACTAGTGTAGCTAGCACATTGTTGGCCGGTGTGGGCAAGTTGGGCCGAAGGGCCTGTTTCCACACTGTATTACAAAACAAAATATTCAACACCAACATTCATTTTCTCTTCCTGTTTCATTTGCCTGATCGACCTTGAAGTGATTTCCTAAAATCAATTCATTTGAATCAGCTGTCAACATTTCCAAGGGCTAACCATTTAATGGGTTAAAAATCTCGACTTCCTGAGGTAGCCGTGACTCGAGCAAGTATAAACAAATGGCAGGGTGATTTTTTACAGAAAAACTATTTAATCTTTTAAGGATCTCAGTCATATAGTCATACAGTGTGGAAACAGGCCCTTCAGCACAACTTGCCCACACCGGCCAACATGTCCCATCTACACTAGTCCGCGTTTTGGTCCATATCCCTCCAAACCTGTCCTATCCATGTACCTGTCGAACTGTTTCTTAAACGTTGGGATAGTCCCAGCCTCAACTACCTCCTCTGGCAGCTCGTTCCATACACCCACCACCCTTTGTGTGAAAAGGTTACTCCTTGGATTCCTATTTAATCTTTTCCCCTTCACCTTAAACCTGTGTCCTCTGGTCCTCGATTCCCCTACTCTGGGGGAGGGACTCTGTGCGTGTATCCGATCTATTCCCCTCATGATTTTGTACCCCTCTGTAAGATCACCCCTCATCCTCCTGCGCTCCAAGGAATAGAGACCCAGCCTACTCAAACCTCTCCCTGGAGCTCACACCCTCTAATCCTGGCAACATCCTCACGTAAATCTTTCTGAGC
>CM075979.1:2879760-2897260 GCA_038087875.1 Malacoraja senta
GAATGTAATATAATGAGATGACTTTCAGTTGGATTTTCTGTGTCGTCTGTAAATTCATCTGTGAAGCAAAAAACATGATGGGAGGCAGGAATTAGTTATGGTACATGATCACCACGTTGGTGAATAATGAAAGTGTCCGCTACAGCTCTCATCTTTAGTTTCGTTTAAGAAGGAGCTGCAGATGCTGGTTTACACTGAAGACACACACACAAAATGCTGGAATAACCAGGGGCCACAGCCTTAGAATAAAGGGGAGGCCATTTAAGACTGAGGTGAGAAAAAACGTTTTCACCCAGAGAGTTGTGAATTTGTGGAATTCCCTGCCACAGAGGGCAGTGGAGGCCAAATCACTGGATGGATTTTAGAGAGAGTTAGATAGAGCTCGAGGGGCTAGTGGAATCAAGGGATATGGGGAGAAGGCAGGCCACAGGTTATTGATTGGGGACGATCAGCCATGATCACAATGAATGGCGGTGTTGGCTCGAAAGGTCGAATGGCCTCCTCCTGCACCTATTTTCTATGTTTCTGCTACAGAACAAGGCCAGAACCAGGGGCCACAGTCTTAGAATAAAGGCTGAGGTGAGAAAAAACGTTTTCACCCAGAGAGTTGTGAATTTATGGAATTCTCTGCCACAGAGGGCAGTGGAGGCCAAATCACTGGATGGATTTAAGAGAGAGTTAGATAGAGCTCTAGGGGCTAGTGGAGTCAAGGGATATGGGGAGAAAGGCAGGCACGGGTTATTGATTGGGGACGATCAGGCATGATCACAATGAATGGCGGTGCTGGCTCAAAGGGCCGAATGGTCTCCTCCTGCACCTATTTCCTATGTTTCTATGTTTCTAACTCAGTACGACAGGCAGCATCTCTGGAGAGAAGGAATGGGCGACGTTTTGGGTCGAGAACCTTCTTCAGACAAGTCTTCTTTCTCGCCTGAGATGCTGCCTGCTTCATTTTAGTTTAGTTTAGTTCAGAGATGCAGCGCGGAAACAGGCCCATGGTTCCACTGAGTCCGCTCCCCGCACGGTAACACTATCCTACACACACTAGGGATGAGTTTCAATTTTTACCAACCCAATGAAACCTACAGACTTGTACGTCTTTGGAGAGTGGAGGAAACCGGAGCACCCGGAGAAAACCCACGCGGTCATGGGGAGAACGTGCAAACTCCATACAGACGGCACCCGTAGTCAGGGTCGCACCCGGTCTCTGGCGCTGTGAGGCAGCAACTCTACCGCTGCGCCACCGTGCTGCGCCACACGTGAGTTCTTTATCTAGGATTGGAAAGATTCCTGAAATAAACAACATAAAAATGAAAAAGCCATGACTATACTCTAATGCATTAAAGAGCCTGTCCCACTTAGGCGATTTTTTAGGCAACTACAGGCGACCACATGGTTGCCGAGGTGTCGCCTGTGTGGTCGTGAGTCGTCGCTGCTGGACTTTGAAATGTTGAACATTTTTCGGCGATAGTTGGCTTGACTCCAATGAGCGCAGCTTGACTTCTCCTGACGTAGGTGCTGTCGAAGGTTGTCGCAGGGATGTCGTAGGTTGTCGCCGGGTGCTGACTTGGGTGAATTCCATGGCGACTACCTACGTCAACCGGCGACAGGTACCGGCGACCGAATGTTTTTACAGTTGTCTTCAGTTGTCGCCGACAGGGTCGTACCTTGTCGTACCTTGTCGCGGGTGGACGTAGGTTGTCGTAGGTGTGGTCGTAGGTGTGGTCGTAGGTGTGGTCGTAGGTGTGGTCGTAGGCGGACGTCCTAATGGGTCGCCGGTTGTCGGTAGCTTGCCATAGCTTGCCGTAGCTCGACTAGGTGGTAGGTTGTTGTAGACATTGTCATAGCGGGGTCCAGTCACCGGTTTTTCAGCGACCTGCTACCACTATGACAGTCGCCGGCAGTCGCCGAAAAAATCGCCTAAGTGGGACAGGCCCTTTACAGACTGGAGAAGATGCAATTCAAACTCACCCACCACCCTTTGTGTGTAAAATATACCCCTCAGATTCTGATAAAATCTTTCCCTATGGCAAACTATAACATCTTTTATAGTCGGTCTTGATTTTCTCAAGACCTACTTTTGCGTCTCCCTTCATGTGTATCAGTGACACAGGTCCTTAATATCTCTAATTTCGTGCAGAGTGGCCTATGCCATTCTGTCATAGAGTCTTACAGCATGGAAACAGGCCCTTTGGCCCAACTTGGCCATTCCGAACCAAGACGCCATATCTAGACTCAATTTCTCCCTATCGCCCGGATCCTCGAGTTCTGGCAACATTGTTCTAAAGGGCCTGTCCCACTGTACGAGGTCATTCAAGAGTTCTCCCGAGTTTTCCCCTGATTCGAACTCGGAGAATGTCCGTAGCGGGTCCGTAGGAGTTCGTGGATGTCTCGTAGCGGCTCGTACGAGTAACGGTAGGTACTCGGGAAATCCGGTAAACTGGTGACGTTTTTTCAACGCTGCGAAAAATGTCCATGAGTAAAAAAATACTCGTGATGAAATTTTAAAAAACTTTAAATCGTACGAGCCGCTATGTACCCGCTACGTACATTACACGAGCTCGAATCAGGGGAGAGCTCTTGAATTACCTCGTACAGTGGGACAGGCCCTTAAATCTTCTCTGTATGCTATCCAGCTTGACAACTGCCTTCCTATAACACGGTGCACAGAACAGATCACGGTACTCTAAATGCGGACCCAGCAACGTCTTTTTCAACTGCAACACGACCTCCCAACTTCTACACCCAATAGATAGACACAAAATGCTGGAGTAACTCAGCGGGACCGGGCAGCAACTCTGGAGAGAAGGAGGGAAGGAATGGGTGACGTTTCGGGTCGGGACCTTTCTTCAGACTCGACCCGAAACGTCACCCGCTCCTTCTCTCCAGGGATGCTGCCCGTCCCGCTGAGTTGCTCCGGCATTTTCGCGTCCATCTTCGGTTTTAAACCAGCATCTGCAGTTCCTTCCTACACATTTTTCTCCTCAATACTCAATACTCAATGACAGCATTCCTTCTTACACACCCTATTTCTCACGTTCTATTTACACTTCTTATTAATTCAGCTTTGCCTCCTGCTTCCGGCAACCACCTGTCTTTTTTTTTTAGTGTGGAAAATCGAAGGTAGACAAAATTGCTAGCGAAACTCAGCGGGTGCAGCAGGATCTATGGAGCGAAGGAAATAGGCAACGTTTCGGGCCGAAACCCTTCCGGGTTTCGGCCCGAAACGTTGCCTATTTCCTTCAGGGTTTCGTCCCGAAACGTTGCCTATTTCCTTCAGGGTTTCGTCCCGAAACGTTGCCTATTTCCTTCGCTCCATAGATGCTGCCGTACCCGTTGAGTTTCTCCAGCAATTTTGTCCACCTGTATTTTTTTTTTAAAACTGATTTTGTTCTTTTTCACCTTATTAAACAGATGCTGCTCAATGGCCACCTTCCGACTCCCAAACACAAAATTTGCACATCTATAGAGAAATGAAAAATTCAGATCACAATCTTTTCCGCATCTTCCCTGCCATCCCTCAAGGCACCTCGATGCATTTTGCAAGGGGTTGTTTACTTATTCAGCTGAACCGCAGTTAATGTTTCAGACTCAATCTTCTTTTTTTTTCCGCCAGCTATTTCCGAGAAAAAAACACGTCACGTTCGCCAATTCCCCGACTACAACGTCACTTGCATTATCCGCAGTCGAGGCAATGTACGTAATATTCTCTCACCATAACTCTGTATATCTTCCACTGTGTTTGGACACGGTAGAGTTGCTGCCTCACAGCGCCAGAGACCCGGGTTCGATCCTGAGCACGGGCGCCGTCTGCACGGAGTTTGCACGTTCTCGCCGTGACCTGCCTGGGTTTTCTCCAGTTTCCTCCCACACTCCGAAGACTTGTGGGATTGTAGGTTGTAGGATTGGCTTCGGTAAAGATTGTAAATTGTCCCAAGAGAGAGTTTGGTTTCAAGAGAGAGTTGGATTTAGCTTATGTGTAAAGGAATCAAGGGATATGGGGAAAAAGCAGGAACGGGGTACTGATTTTAGATGATCAGCCATGATCGTATTGCTGGCTCAAAGGGCCGAAAGGCCTACTCCTGCACCTATGTTTCTATGTTTCTATGCTAGTGTACGGGGATCGCTGGTTGGCGTGGACTTGTTGGGCCGAATGGCCTGTTTCCAAGCTGTATCTCTAAACTAAACTAAACGCTGGGCCTTCCTCCCTGTGCTTTGGACGAGCCAGCTCCCTTCAAAACTTTTATATTGTATCTCACAACAAACTTTCTCTCTATATCGGCTCTGCATTCATAATCCTTATTTTCCCTTTAGAGTCATAGAGTTATGCGGTGTGGAGACAGGCCCTTGCCCGACTTTCCCACATCCCAACAAGATATCCCGTCTACCCTAGTCCAAACGCTGCCTGCGTTTGATCCATATCCAAGCGGTAGAGTTGCTGTCTTACGCCAGAGTCCCGGGTTCGATCCCGGCCACGAGTGCCGTCTGTACGGAGTTTGTCCGCGAGTTCTCCCCGCGTGGGTTTGCTCCAAGACCTTCGGTTTCCCACCCCCGCACTCCATAGATGGTAGACAAAAGTGCTGGAGAAATGGGGGGACCCTCATTGGAATTTGTTTAAGAAGGGACTGCAGATGCTGGAAAATCGAAGGTAGGCAAAAATGCTGTAGAAACTCAGCGGGTGCAGCAGCGTCTATGGAGCGAAGGAAATAGGCAACGTTTCGGGCCGAAACCCCTGAAGGAAATAGGCAACGTTTCGGGCCGAAACCCGGAAGGGTTTCGGCCGGAAACGTTTCCTATTTCCTTCGCTCCATAGATGCTGCTGCACCCGCTGAGTTTCTCCAGCACTTTTGTCCACCTTCGATTCTCCAGCATCTGCAGTTCCTTCTTGAACACTCTATAGACGTACAGGTTTGTCGGCCAATTGGCTTGGTACACATGTAAATTGTCCCTCTTGTGTGTGTGGGATAGTGTTGATGTGCGGGGATGTGGTCGATGGGCCGAAGCGCCTGTTTCCGCGCTGTATCTCCAAACTAAAACTCAAACACACCTTTCCCCCCGCAAGTGAAATGAGACGGGAAATAATGTTCAAGTAAGCGGGCATCGGACGTCGGCTCATTCCACAGCGCGGCCCAAAAATGTCGTCACGATCCAGTGATCTGCACCTTCTCCTGTGTTGCACGCTACGTGACTGATGGCTGATCATTCTGCTTCCTCCCCTCAGCCCACAGAGCTGTGAAATCAATGATTGTACTCAGTTCCCGATGGAATAAGAAAATATTCCAGGCCAACGTGCCACCAACTAAACCAACAAACGTCGACAATAAATGTCTTGTCACTCATTCCTTCTGTCATCAAAAATGATTTCACAGATCCCCAGAAATAATGAGAAAATCTCTTGTAAATGTGACAGATTCAGGTGCATTAGATCCAGTAGTCAAATAAGAGGTTGCTGCAACGGACAACTGTTCATTGATGTTTCTCACCGAGTTCATGGGGTTATTTTCGTTTTATCCTGAAATCAAAAAGGAAGCAGTCATTAGCAAAGTGTTTTGAGTCGCAGTGATACAGCACGGAAACAGGCCCTTCGGCCCAACTTGCCCATACTGACCAAAATGCTTCTTCTTTCGTGGGGCGTGCACAGCCTAAAGTTGTTGGACAACTTGTTCTATTTGATCTTCCGTTTGTGCACGTCGAGTTGATTGCATTAGTCGAAACAGGGTGGACCACGTGAAGGTTGCAATCTTCCACCCCACCATCTCTGCTAGTCCCACCTGCCCGCGATTGGCCCCATATCCCTCTCTCAACCTTTCCCATCAATCTACTTGTTCAAATGTCTTGATGTTTTCAAGAGACAGTTGGATTTAGCCCTTGGGGATAAAAGAATCAAGGGATATGTGTGGGGGGAAAAAGCAGGAACGGGGTACTGATTTTAGATGATCAACCATGATCATATTGAATGGCGGAGGTAGACAAAAATGCTGTGGAAACTCAGCTGGTGAGGCAGCATCTATGGAGCGAAGGAATAGGCGACGTTTCGGGTCGTCTCAGCCCACTGTCTCCGCCTCTTCCTTTCTTCTTCCCGCCCCCCCACCCCCACCAGTCTGAAGAAGGGTCTCAACCCGAAACGTTGCCTATTTCCTTCGCTCCATAGATGCTGCCTCACCCGCTGAGTTTCTCCCAGCATTTTTGTCTACCTTCGATTTTTCCAGCATCTGCAGTTCTTTCTTAAACATATTGAAGGCTTTGTGTCTCAATACAAGGAGCATTCGTAATAAGGTGGATGAGTTGAACGTGCAGATAGCAATTAATGATTATGATACAGTTGGGATCACGGAGACATGGCTCCAGGGTGACCAAGGCTGGGAGCTGAACATCCAGGGATATTCAATATTCAGGAGGGATAGAGAGAAAGGAAAAGGAGGTGGGGTAGTGTTGCTGGTTAGAGAGGAGATTAACGCAGTGGAAAGGAAGGACATTAGCTTGGAGGATGTGGAATCGGTATGGGTAGAGCTGCGAAACACTGAGGGGCAGAAAACGCTGGTGGGTGTTGTGTACAGGCCACCTAGCAGTAGTAGTGAAGTTGGGGATGGCATCAAACAGGAAATTAGAAATGTGTGCAACAAAGGCAAAACAGTTATAATGGGTGACTTCAATCTACATATAGATTGGGTGAATCAAATTGGCAGGGGTGCTGAGGAAGAGGGATTTCTTGGAATGTATGCGGGATAGTTATCTAAACCAACATGTAGAGGAACCAATGAGAGAGCAGGCTATTCTAGACTGGGTATTGAGTAATGAGGAAGGGTTAGTTAGCAGTCTTGTTGTGCGTGCCCCCTTGGGCAAGAGTGACCATAATATGGTTGAGTTCTTCATTAGGATGGAGAGTGACATTGTTAATTCAGAAACAACGGTTCTGAACTTAAAGAAAGGTAACTTTGAGGGTATGAGACGTGAATTGGCCAAGATTGACTGGCAATTAGTTCTAAAAGGGTTGACGGTGGATATGCAATGGAAGGCATTTAAAGACTGCATGGATGAACTACAAAAATTGTTCATCCCAGTTTGGCAAAAGAATAAATCAGGGAAGGTAGTGCATCCGTGGATAACAAGGGAAATCAGGGATAGTATCAAAGCAAAAGATGATGCGTACAAATTAGCCAGAAAAAGCAGCATACCAGAGGACTGGGAGAAATTCAGAGACCAGCAGAGGAGGACAAAGGGTTTAATTTGGAAAGGGGAAAATAGATTATGAAAGGAAACTGGCAGGGAACATAAAAACTGACTGCAAAAGTTTGTATAGATATGTGAAGAGAAAGAGATTAGTTAAAACAAATGTAGGTCCCTTGCAGTCAGAAACAGGTGAATTGATCATGGGGAACAAGGATATGGCGGACCAATTGAATAACTACTTTGGTTCCATCTTCACTAAGGAAGACATAAATAATCTGCTGGAAATAGCAGGGGGCCGCGGGTCAAAGGAGATGGAGGAACTGAGTGAAATCCAGGTTAGTCTGGAAGTGGTGTTGTGTAAATTGAATGGATTAAAGGCCGATAAATCACCAGGGCCAGATAGGCTGCATCCCAGAGTACTTAAGGAAGTAGCACCAGAAATAGTGGATGCATTAGTGATAATTTTTCAAAACTCTTTAGATTCTGGAGTAGTTCCTGAGGATTGGAGGGTAGCAACGTAACCCCACTTTTTAAGAAGGGAGGGAGAGAGAAACGGGGAATTACAGACCAGTTAGTCTAACATCGGTAGTGGGGAACTGCTAGAGTCACTTATTAAAGATGGGATAGCAGCACATTTGGAAAGTGGTGAAATCATTGGACAAAGTCAGCATGGATTTACGAAAGTTAAATCATGTCTGACGAATCTTATAGAATTTTTCGAGGATGTAACTAGTAGAGTGGATAGGGGAGAACCAGTGGATGTGTTGTATCTGGACTTTCAGAAGGCTTTCGACAAGGTCCCACATAAGAGATTAGTATACAAACTTAAAGCACACGGTATTGGGGTTCAGTATTGATGTGGATAGAGAACTGGCTGGCAAACAGGAAGCAAAGAGTAGGAGTAAACGGGTCCTTTTCACAATGGCAGGCAGTGACTAGTGGGGTACCGCAAGGCACAGTGCTGGGACCCCAGCTATTTACAATTTATATTAATGACCTGGATGAGGGAATTGAAAGCAACATCTCCAAGTTTGCGGATGACACTAAGCTGGGGGCAGTGTTAGCTGTGAGGAGGATGCTAGGAGACTGCAAGGTGACTTGGATAGGCTGGGTGAGTGGGCAAATGTTTGCAGATGCAGTATAATGTGGATAAATGTGAGGTTATCCACTTTGGTGGCAAAAACAGGAAAGCAGACTATTATCTAAATGGTGGCCGATTAGGAAATGGGGAGATGCAGCGAGACCTGGGTGTCATGTTAGCTTTCATAGCAAAAGGATTTGAGTATAGGAGCAGGGAGGTTCTACTGCAGTTGTACAGGGTCTTGGTGAGACCACATCTGGAGTATTGCGTACAGTTTTTTCTCCAAATCTGAGGAAGGACATTATAGCCATAGAGGGAGTGCAGAGAAGGTTCACCAGACTGATTCCTGGGATGTCAGGACTTTCATATGAAGAAAGACTGGATAGACTTGGCTTATACTCGCTATAATTTAGGAGATTGAGAGGGGATCTTATAGAAACGTACAAAATTCTTATGGGGTTGGACAGGCTAGATGCAGGAATATTGTTCCCGATGTTGGGGAAGTCCAGGACAAGGGGTCACAGCTTAAGGATAATGGGGAAATCCTTTAAGACCGAGATGAGGAAAATCTTTTCACACAGAGAGTGGTGAATCTCTGGAACTCTCTGCCACAGAGGGTAGTTGAGGCCAGTTCATTGGCTATATTTAAGAGGGAGTTAGATGTGGCCCTTGTGGCTAAAGGGATCAGGGGGTATGGAGAGAAGGCAGGTACGGGATACTGAGTTGGATGATCAGCCATGATCATATTGAATGGCGGTGCAGGCTCGAAGGGCCGAATGGCCTACTCCTGCACCTATTTTTTATGTATCTATGTATCTATGAATGGCGGTGCTGGCTTGCAGGGCTGAATGGCCTACTCCTGTATTTTTCTATGTTTTTAAACGTTACTATAGTAACTGGTTCAACTACCTCCGCTGGCAGCTCGATCCGTATACCCACCACCCTCCATATACGAAAAAATTGCCCCTCAGGTTCCTGTGAAATCTTCCCCCTCTCACCTTAAACCTATGTCCTCTGGTTCTTGATGTAAATGCTGGAATCTTGAGTGGAACACAAAATGTTGGAGTCACTCAGCGGGACAGGCAGCACCTCTGGAGGACGTGGATAGGCGACGTTTCGGGTCTGGTAAAAGGGTCCATACCCCGAAACGACACCTATCCCTGTCCACCAGAGATGCTTCCTGTCCTGCGGAGTTATTGCTCTGTGTTCTATGCCAGATTCCAGAATCTGCATCAAGAACCAGAGGTCATAGGTTCAAGGTGAGAGGGAATGATGTAATAGGAACCTGAGGGGTAAATGTTTCCCACAAAGGGTGGTGGGTGTATGGTTCGAGCTGCCAGAGGAGGTGGTTGAGGCTGGAACTATCCAATATTTACGAAGCAATTTTACGCCTGTCCCACTTGGCGATTTTGTTTGGCGACTGCTGGCGTCATTGACTGACGTGTCAGGGTCGAGCTGCCAGAGGAGACAATTGAACCACTTACTACAGTGACATTTAAAATACTTTTGCACAGGTACACGGACAGGACTGGTTTAGAGGGATATAGGCCAAATGCAGGCAGGTGGCACTGGTGTAGGTGGGACATGGGTGGACCTGGCGCAGTATACTTTGTAACTTTGGCAGCGCCTTGATGTGGTGACTCCTTGCATACCTTGTTTACGCAAGACAAAGAATGTCACCTGTGACAATAAAGTATCATTCATTCATTCATTCATTCACACTTTTTCTCACAGAGAGTGGTGAGTCTGTGGAATTCTCTGCCTCAGAGCGCAGTGGAGGCCGGTTCTCTGGATACTTTCAAGAGAGAGCTAGATAGGGCTCTTAAAGATAGCGGAGTCAGGGGATATGGGGAGAAGGCAGGAACGGGGTACTGATTGGGGATGATCAGCCACGATCACATTGAATGGCGGTGCTGGCTCGAAGGGCCGAATGGCCTACCCCTGCCATTATCGTCTATTGTCTATTGTCATTCATTGTGTGCAAACTGATTTCAATTAGTATTGTGATTAGAACGACTTGGAAGGATATAGGAAAGGCAGGGAGACAGAATGTTTGCAGCTTTGGCCTCTGATCGTGCAGCTTTGATGGACTGAGTGGCTGCATCAGCTGTGACATTGTCTGTATTTCCATTCCCACGAGTATGTATGGATACTTAAAGGGATGATCCCTGCATGATTTATTGTATTACATTTGCTCAATGATGCAGTTATTCGAGAATTGTCCGCTTTTTACATTCACCGGCTTTCAAAAGTTAGGAGGGGGGGGACTTGTACATAAATGAGGGAACGATGCAACGCAAGAGGTCGGGCAATGTTTGCACAAATGTATTTCCATTACGCTGTCAACTTTGATATATAACTTTCAAGTTTTGCATCAAATGTTATCTGAGCTATCAAAACGGCAATATGATTGAAATGTAAAACATTGCAAATGAAACCGTGGCTGGGTTCTGCCTACCGATTATTGTAGCTGTACATTAACATGTCCCACGGTGACTTCACTCACACATTATAGAGACTCGCCTGTTTATATTTCGTGGGTGCCGGCCAAAGCTTTCAAAATCAAAATGTATCACACATAATATAAACACAGATGCAAATATACTCTGCAAGGGGCTAGACTACACAAGGTGGCGCAGCGGTAGAGTTGCTGCCTCACTGCGCCAGAGACCCGGGTTCCATCCCGACTACGGGTGCTTGTCTGTACGGAGTCTGTACGTTCTCCCCGTGACCTGCGTGGGTTTTCTCCGAGGTAGATGCAGGAAAAATGTTCCCAATGTTGGGCGAGTCCAGAACCAGGAGCCACAGTCTTAGAATAAAGGGAGGCCATTTAAGACTGAGGTGAGAAAAAACGTTTTCACCCAGAGAGTTGTGAATTTGTGTAATTCCCTGCCACAGAGGGCAGTGGAGGCCAAGTCACTGGATGGATTGGAGAGAGAGTTTAGATAGAGCTCTAGGGGCTAGTGGAGTCAAGGGATATGGGGAGAAGGCAGGCACGGGTTATTGATAGGGGACGATCAGCCATGATCACAATGATTGGCGGTGCTGGCTCGAAGGGCCGAATGGCCTCCTCCTGCACCTATTTTCTATGTTTCTATGTTTCTATCTTCGTTTCCTACCACACCCCAAAGACGTACAGATTTGTATACATGTAAAAATTTGTCCCTGGTGTGTGGGATAGTTTCAGTGTGTGGGGATCACTGGACTTGGTGGGCCGAAGGGCCTGTTTCTATGCTGTATCTCTAAACAAACGACATTTTTTTCCAGCGTAGTTACAACAGTACAACTTGGACCCAATCATGATTACTCATTTTTGACTGGTGGCATGTAGTTTAGTTCAGTTTAGTTTATTGTCACGTGTAAAGAGGTACTGTGAAAAGCTTTTGTTGCGTGCTAACCACTCAGTGGAAACACTATGCCAGATTATAATCGAGCCTTCCACTGTTTACAGATACATGGTAAAGGGAATAACATTTAGTGCAAGTAAAGAACGATTAAAGATAGTCCATAGAAATTACCATGATATGTTTAAAGCTAATTATAATCCCCTACTTAAGAAATTAAATAATCTGATTAAATTTTGGAAAACACTTCCGATGTCCTTAATAGGTAGGATAAATGCTATAAAAATGATTTTCCTACCACAAATCCTTTACCTATTTCAATCAATACCTATATATCTCCCAAAAAAGTTTTTCAAAAAACTGGACTCAGACATTACAAATTTTATATGGGATTACAAATCCCACAGAATACAAAGAACACACCTTAACAAACGAAAAGAGTTGGGGGGTCTAGCGCTCCCTAACTTTATGTATTATAACTGGGCAGTAAATATTAAAAATATGATTCACCTGCTGGACAATTCTGCCCAGCAGGTGGACTGGATTATAATGGAAAAAGGGGATTGCTCCCCGAATAATATAGGAGCGATTATTCTCTCTCCAATAAATTTGAATAATAAAAATTATAATAAAAATCCAATTATATATAGCACTATTAGAACATGGAAGCAAATAAAACAGAATCTAAAATTAAGAAACCTATCTCTCTTAATACCAATAGTCAATAACCCATCGTTTAAACCTTCAATCATAGATAAAGCATTTATACAATGGGAAAGAATGGGAATTAAAACGCTCGAAGATCTGTATGAATTAGAAAAATTACTATCATTCCAACAACTACAACTGAAATATAATTTGAAAAATAATCAATATTTTAAATATATACAAATCTGTGACTATTTGAAAACACACACAAAAGATTATTATAATATGCCTTCCGACTTACTAGATGAAGCAATGAAGACAAAGGCGGAATCAGTTAATTTAATATCATACTTATATAATATCATCTTAAATATAGAAATACCCACAACAGATGGAATTAGAAGAGATTGGGAACAAGATCTAGGTATAAAAATTTCAAAAGAGAGTTGGGATAATCATTTATTACAGGTGCATAAATGCTCGATCAACGTACGACATACGCTTATCCAATTTAAAACATTACATAGATTATATTATTCAAAAACCAAACTAAATAAAATCTTTCCTAACGTCTCACCAATCTGTGATAAATGTATATGTCAAGAAGCTACCATAGCACATTCTTTTGTTTTTTGTACAAAAATCCAAAAATTCTGGTTTGAAATATTTGATATTTTTTCAAAATTAATCAAAATAAAACTGGTACCAAAACCAGAATGGATTATTTTTGGAATATCGGAAGGTATTCCTGAATTAAACGTGTATCAGAAGAATTTACTCAATTATGGGCTAATAATGGGAAAAAAGCTTATACTTAAATTCTGGAAAAATGCGCCCACACCAACAATAAAAATGTGGACATCAAATATGTTGGAAACATTACATCTGGAAGAGATGAGATTCCTCCTAGTAGGCAAAGTAGATCAATTTCAAAAGACGTGGTCTACGTTTTTGGACCTATTACAAGCATGAGGTGCAATAGTAATTTAGAAAAACAAATAAATAAATAAAAGGTATCTGGACCTGGTAATGGGAGGTAAAATAAAAATAGACTTGGTTGGTAGTTCCTTCTTTATGAAGTATGGTATAAGAGTTATAATAGAGCGATTGTTCCTTCTTTCTTTCTCTTTTTTTTCTAGGGTCTATTTTCTAACTTTACTTCCTTCTCTAACCTCTTTTCTAAGGGGCTTTCTTTTCCCAACACTCTTTTGCACTTCACAACCTTTGCGCACTTTCTTCACTTTTCTTACTTCTTTCTTTTTCTTTCTTAAAGTTTAAAAAAGTGAAGCGGTACAAAAAATGTATTAATATATACGTGTTGTACATTACTGTAATCTACCGTACTTCTAAAAAATAAAAAAATAAAAAAAAAAAAAATAAAAAAAAAAAAAAAAAAGATAGTCCAAGGGTTTTCGAAGAGGTTTTAGTGATACAGCATGGAAACAGGCCCTTCGGCCCACCGAGTCCACACTGACCATCGATCACCTGTTCACACTAGTTCTATGTTATCCCACTTTCTCATCCACTCCCGACACACTAGGGGGCAAGTTACAGAGGGGCCGACTAACCTACAAACCCGCACGTCTTGTGGAATGTGGGAGGAAACCGGAGCACCCGGAGGAATTCCGTGCGGTCACAGGGAGAACGTGCAAACTCCACGCAGACAGCACCCGCAGTGAGGATCGAACCCTGATTTCTGATGTTGTAAGGCAGCAACTCTATCACTGTGCCACTGTGCTCTGTTTAATATAAGCAGCTCTCTGTGGCTGTGTTTCCTTTACCAGTATTGGGATGGTGTGAGGGTTAGTGTTTCCTGCCTATTCTCATGCCCTCTGTAGTTTTACTTCACATAAGTGGTTGGATTGCCAAGCCTAAACGTCCTGGTCATTCAAATCCAAAACATCCACGTGTGTGCACGCGTGTGTGCGTGTATATGTGTGTGCGTGTATATGTGTGTGCATGCACGTGTGTGCCTGTGGGCGTACGTGTGTGTGTGTGTGTGTGTGCGTGTGTGTGCATGTGTGTGTGTGCATGTGAGTGGGCGTGTGTGTGTGTGTGTGCATGTGTGTGCGTGTGTGTGTGCGTGTATATGTGTGTGCATGCACGTGTGTGCCTGTGTGTGTGTGTGTGTGTGTGCATGCTTGTGCATGTGTGTGCATGTGGGTATGCGCACGTGAGCATGCATGTGTGTGTATGCATGTGTGTGCATGTGCACGTGTGGGTATGCGCGTGTGAGCATGCATGTGTGTGTATGCATGTGTGTGTATGTGCGCGTGTGGGTATGCGCGTGTGAGCATGCGTGTGTGTGTATGCATGTGTGTGCGTGTGCGCTAAGTACATTTTCCATGGGTCAACATGAACATATATGGAAAATTGTGATGAAGAGTCTTTCTTTATCCAGCTCGGATATATCGATCCAAATATGTTTTCTGCGTAATACATTTCCATGCTGTTTCTCTTCTGTCAAAAGCGGTGGAATATTTATAAAATGGCCAGAGGGCTTAGCAGCAAAATACAACAAAAATACCTGGAAATATTCTGCAGGTCAGGCCCATCTGTGGGGAGGAACCACAGCTAATGTTTCAGATCTTGTTAGAACTCTGTTTAAGATTTCAATCATCTGTGGTATTTATTTTGGTTTTCACAGGTTTAGAATCAAATAGATGTGAACCTAAACAAAGCAAGTGACTGGAGCGGAGGTTGACAATCGGACAGGGTGAGCGAAAGGTTTTATTTTAGTTTAGTTTGGAGATACAGCGCGGTAACAGGCCCTTCGGCCCACCGAGTCCACGCTGACCAGTGATCCCCGCACACTAAAAGGGCTGTCTCACTGTGCGAGCTGACCCACGAGTGACCCCGAGTTTAAAACAAATTTAAATCGTGGTAATCACGTACAATTAACGTAGCGGGAACGTCTGAACTCGTGGACGCAACTTAGCGACTCGTGGCGCTAACGGCAGGTACCCGTGAAACTTGTTAACTCTTGCAAAAGTTCAAACATGCTTGTACTTTTCCACGAGTAAAATGTACTCTTGTGGTTAAAATTTGAAACATTTTAAACTCGTTGTAAGAACGTAGTGGCCCGTGCGTTTAACTTTGTGACTCGTGATTCTACCGTGGGAACTCTTTATAGAAACAATAATCAGGGACAGAAATATCAGTTACTTAGACTTTTTAAAGACAAATTCTGCTTAACAAAGTAAAACAAGTTATTGATAAGGTGACAGAGTGGGTTGAAAAGAAAAAATTGCTTTAAGTTTATATATACATTTGTGTTGTGTTGGTGTTGTGTTGAAAAGCTTTTTGCTGATCCGTTTGATTCTCACTGTTTGTTTACTTCATTGCACAATAAAAGAGAGTTCTTTGCTATCAAGATCAAATTGATGTCTGGAAGTCTTCATTTTATATCACTACAAAGTCTCATGACTTGAATGTAATATTCCTTTCATCATAAAACACAAAATAGAGGAAGGCAAAATATATTCACATCTTGATTCTCACAATCATTTGTGAGATTTAAGGACTCAGCTGCCTCATATGCTGTGCTTTTTAAATGTTTAAAATTGTGTCCTCTCAGTAGATCAGAAAAGAAGACAAACAGCCCGGTGAATGTGAAACAAAGTCTTTATTCATCTTGTTCAATATAAAAAACGCTTTTTTGCGCATATTGAGAAAAGTAGCACCACAGCAAACAACACAGTGGTCTGAAAAAGGGCTTCTCATACATGAAAATCAACAAATGAAGCACAAATAAAAGTATTTCCACTATATACTAATTCAGCTGAGAAATGCACTAGTCTAAATTCAGGCAATAAAAGATACAATGCAATGCGCTAAATGACAAGTTTTGAGATCTACAATCAGATAAGCAGATGCATGATAACCACGTTTTAAAGGAAAGACAGATGCAATGAAATTACTTTTATACCACAATAAAAAATAAAATCCACACTTAAAGTTAAACAAAGAAAAGTCAGCAGGATTTAAACTAAACATGAAATTAACTGGATTTTTCTGCATGTGGGCTCTCCTCATGCAGTGATGTACCTGTGGTCGGCAGCCGCTCAAAATAAGCTGTCCTGCCACGGCACACTGCCCAATTCTGAATTATAGTAGGAGCAGAGATGGTCTCTCTGCTCTTTTGCACTGTTGGTCCCCGTGTTACCTCGAAAACACTGCAGTGGCACCAAAGTCTCGTCGTTTGTACCACTCCTCCACGCACCTAGTGTTATTCTCCCTGTTTGACTGTCCACTAAGTCACCGTCCTGCATGGCTGTTGCTGATCCTGAAGCTGCACCTCTGATAGGGATCAGGTTGTGCAGAACACATGCAGCAAACACAATAGTCTCTACGTTCTTTGGCTGGCATGACATCATTTTTTTAACATGTGATGATTTTTCAACACTTCGATATACATTGTTGCCTCACGATTAACGGGAGAGGAACTTGGTACACTCGGGAGACGAACTTGGAACATCGCAGAAATGAGAAGTAAACGGGAAACTTAGACATACCCGTGGGAACTCGGTTAAACTCGGGATCATAAACTTGTAGTCTCGTACGCAACCACGAGTCTTTCACTCGGGGTCACTCGTGGGTCAACTCGCACAGTGAGACAGACCTTTAACACTATCCTGCACACACTAGGGACAATTTTATAATTGCGGGTCACGGGGGAGAACGTACAAACTCCGTACAGACAGCACCCGCAGTCAGGATCGAACCCGGGTATCTGGCGCTGTGAGGCAGCAACTCTACCGCTGCATCACCGTGCCGCCCCATTTTGGAAAGTTGAGTTAGGATTTCCAAAAGGGAACATGAGAACTTGTCGGCATTGGGTTTCCAGGATAAATGTGCGAACATTTTCATTCACCAGTTGCTTTTGAGATCTTCGGCCGCGCTATCTTCAGCTTTCCATTTTTATGCATTTGGCAAAACTGATTTGCATTCCGAACCTACGCAGTGACAGTGCGCATACGCCTCAAGTTTTTAAAGGGCCTGTCCCACTTGGCGATTTTTTCGGCGACTGCCAGCGACATATCAGTGTCGCCAAAAGGTTCTGAACATTACAAAACCCAGCGGCGACAAAAAATTGTTTGCGACACTTGAAAAAACACCGCGCGTCAATACGTCATCACCACCGTGGCACGCCGCAAATTTTTTGGTGACCTGATACATCAGTCAAAGATACCGGCAGTCGCCGAAATAATCGCCAAATGGGACAGGCCTTTAAAAAGTCTGCTTAACACAGCAGTTG
>CM075979.1:2902260-2965078 GCA_038087875.1 Malacoraja senta
TGGATGAGTTGTATTAAGAAGGAGAGGCAAGCAACTAGTACATTTTGAAGGCAGACAAAAATGCTGGGGAAACTCAGCACGTGAGGCAGCATCTATGGAACAAAGGAAAGAGGCAATGTTTCGTGTCGAGACCCTTCTTCAGACTGATGAGGAGGTCGGGTGGGGGGGGGGGCAGGAAGAAGAAAGGAAGAGGCGGAGACAGTGGGCTGTGGGAGAGCTGGGAAGGGGAGGGGCAAGAGGGAGGGGAAAGAGGGAGAAAGCAAGGACTACTTGACATTGGAGAAGTCAATGTTCATACCGCTGGGGTGTAAACTACCCAAGCAAAATATGAGGTGCTGCTCCTCCAATTTGCAGTGGGACTTACTCTGGCCATGGAGGAGGCCCAGGACATGCTCCATAGAGGCTGCCTCACCCGATGAGTTTCTCCAGCATTTTTGCCTACCTTCGATTTTCCAGCATCTGCAGTTCCTTCTTAAACACTCAGTACATTTTGAAGAGCGTTTGACAGCACTGGGCCTGTACTCGCTGGAGTTTAGAAGGTTGAGGGGGGGCCTCATTGAAACTTAGAGTTTAATGAAAGGTCTGGATAGAGTGGATGTGGAGAGGATGTTTCCACTGGCGGGAGAGTCTAGGACCAGAGATCACAGCCTCAGAATTAAAGGGCGCTCTTTTAGAAAGGAGGTGAGGAGGAACTTGTTTAGTCTGAGGGTAGTTAATCTGTGGAACTCATTGCCGCAGAGGGCTGTGGAGGCCAAGTCAGTGGATATTTTTAAGGCAGAGATAGACAAATTCCTGATTAGAACAGGTGTCAAGGCAGGAAAATGGGATTAGGCAGAGATCAGTCATGATTGAATGGCGGAGTGGCCTCGATGGGCCGAATGGTCTCATTCTACTCCTATAACTTGAGAATTTGTGAAGGCCAGCCTGTTTTCAGTTAAATCAATGATATAATGCAACACATGTAACACAGACCTTTATTGAAGCCCAGGTAGAATGTGATGCTTCACACAAGCTTGCTTCGAGGTGTGTATCCTGAGAGATTCAAGGGTAATTGCAGCTGACAAGATTCCACAAGCGTCGTAACCAATTATTGCTGGGATCAAAAGCCATGTCTTTCCATGAAAGCGGAGCTAATAAGTGATAATACATTAGAGTCATAGAGTCATTCAGCATGGAAACAGGCCCTTCGGCCCAACTTGCCCATGCCGACCAACATGTCCCATCTACACTAGTCCCACCTGCCTGCGTTTGGCCCATATCCCTCCAAACCTGTCCTATCTACGTACCTGCCTAAATGTAACTTTGTGGGGGCCAAAACGTGACGACATCCGTGTCCAGTCTCGGTGCGATCCTGCTGTATGTTTTTACCAGGTTGTATGCAAATACATCGAGCCAACTCCGCCATTCAATCGTGCCTGATCTCTGCCTTCTAATCCCATTTTCCTGCCTTCTCCCCACAATCCTGACTTGGCCTCCACAACCCTCTGTGGCAATGAGTTCTACAGATTAATTACCCTCAGACTAAAGAAGGTCCTCCTCACCTCCTTTCTAAAAGAGCGCCCTTTAATGGCCATTGGTCCTAGACTCTCCCACCAGTGGAAACATCCTTTCCACATCCACTCTATCCATGCCTTCCATCATTCTGTAAGTTTCAATGCGGTCCCCCCTCAATCTCCTAAACTTGTTCCGTGTTTCGTCTGCATTATTTAAACCTGGTTCTTCACAGGGATCTTTTGTAAGTCCAAGGTAGACAAAAATACATCGTTCTTCAAATTTTGGAAGCAACGTCTTTTTTTCAACACGATGAAGTACAAATTGTCTAATGGGTAAACTGGTTTAAATGTTCTGAAGAAGGGTTTCGGCCCGAAACGTCGCCCATTTCCTTCGCTCCATAGATGCTGCCGCACCCGCTGAGTTTCTCCAGCATTTTTGTCTACCTTAAATGTTTGTGCGATGTGTTTGTGACATTCTTTTGTAAATTAACGCAATTCCCCTTTTCAGTGAATAACATCATTAATTTTGACAGGGACGCTGGATTCTGCAATTAATTTAATTGTTGAATGCAACAGGCTGACTGAGTTAAATCAGTAAAGGAATTAATAAGAAGCTCGGATTTTACCTGGTCTTGTTGCCATAGCTTCATCCACAATTCTAAGCCGTTTCTTGATGTCGTTCGACGAGTCTAGGATGGATCAGTTCCTTCCTTGGTGATGGCCACAAAGTGATGGAGTGACTTACGGGTCAGGCAGCATGTCTGGAGAACAATGAGCAATTTCCCTCCTGGGATAAATAAAGTTCTATCGTAACATGGATCGGAGATGATTGATACACAACAATGCCTCTCGGGGAGCTGCTGCCTGTTCCGCTGAGTTACTCCGGCATTTTGTGCCTATCTTCGGTGTAAACCAGCATCTGCAATTCCTTCCTACACATGGACGGGTGACGTTTTTGGTCGAGACTTTTCTTCAGATGGGTTTGGCCCAAAAAAAGTCACCTATCCTTGTTGTCCCAGAGATGTTCAAATTTGGATTGCCTCTGGACAGTGACTTCTCCAATTTCAGATAGTCCTTTGGGGCGGGAGATTGCAACCTTCACGTGGTCAGCCCTTTTTTGCCGAATGCAATCAACCCGGACGTGCACAATCAAATAAGATCAAATAGAACAAGTTGTCCTGCAACTTTAGGCTGTGCAAGTCATAGGCAAGAAGAAGATAGTCCCTCTTTCCCCTGCCCTCCCCAGCTCTCCCACAAGCCTACTGTCTCCGCCTCATCCTTCCCGCCCCCCCATCCCTGTCTGAAGAAGGGTCTCGACCTGAAACGTCGCCTATTCCTTCTCTCCATAGACACTGCCTCACCCGCTGAGTTTCTCCAGCATTTTTGTCTACCTTCTAAATTTTCAAGATGTCCGTTGCCCCACTGATGGATTTAATCATGGACCTCGGTCGCAATTGCAGGAAGATGAATGTTAAGCAGAGAACCAGAATGAGCTTCAGCCAAGACTTGGTGCAGATACATTAGGACCAGTTGGAGGTTGTCGGGAGTCCTGATAGAAGTATATCAATGTAAGAGAGGCATAGATGGGGCAGACAGTCAAAACCATTTACCTAGGGTGGAAATAACAAACACTAGAGGCCCCAGCTTTAAGGAGAGGGGACAAAGTTTAAAATAAAAGTGCCACTGTGGCGGCACCCGATGGGGGGGGCCACTTGCCGTGCGATCCCTTGGCAGTCGGGGGTAGGGTGACGTGACTGGGCAGTGACGGGGAGGAGTTGTCCCCTGGTCAACCTCCCCTCTCTCTTCGTCTTCTTCTCTCTTGGGGCGAGTGTCCTGCCCCCTCGGCAAGAGCTCAGCTCCAGCCCACAAGGCAGCAGCAACAATGGCTGTGGTGTTAGGGGACTAAACGCGCATGTATAACTAACATCGTAGAGTCTGTCCTCACCTTCTCCATCATGGTCTGGTTTGGCTCAGCCACCAAGCACGACACCCGGAGGCTGCAGCGAATCGTTCGATCAGCTGAGAAGGTTATTGGCTGCAACCTTCCCTCCATTGACGAACTGTACACTGCAAGGGCCAGGAAGCGAGCGGGTAAGATCATTTCTGACCCCTCTCACCCTGGCCACAAACTCTTTGAATCACTTCCCTCTGGAAGGCGACTCCGGACTGTCAAAGCTGCCACAGCCAGACATAAAAACAGCTTTTTTCCACGAGTAGTTGCTCTACACAATAACCAAAAATCTGTAGCCTCCTTTTGCTCTGGTATTTTATTTAATTCACATGTTTAATCGATAATGTTTTATTATTAATGTTTAATGTTTTATGTGTCATTCCTAAAGGGCCTGTCCCACTGCGGCGACCTAATCCGTGAGTTCTGGCGAGTTTGCCCTCGACTCATACTCGCAGCATGGTCGACACGAGGTGCTAGGAGGTCTTCGTAACTCTCCTTCATACTCGAGAGTAGTCTCCGCGTACTCGAGGCCTCAGCTAGGTCGCGGCGTATTTTTCAACATGCTGAAAAATGCCCGCGAGTAAAAAAAGTTCGCCATGGAAAAAATCGATACTTTTTTTTACTCGTTGGTTTAGTCGAAGTAGGTCGTAGTAGGTCGGCATGTTAGTCGTAGGTAATCGAGGGTAGTCGAAGGTAGTCGTAGATAGTCTTCAACATAGTCGAAGGGAGGTCGAAGGAGATCGAAGGAGGTCGTCTTCACTCTCCACTATTCGGTGTCCAATTTTCCCGAAGCTAGTCGCAGCTGGTCTTCAACATGGTCGAAGGAGGTCTTCAACATGACACTTTTTCAAACTCTCCTAAACTCTTATAAACTCGCGAATTAGGTTGCCGCAGTGGGACAGCCCCTTTACTGTCACTGTATGTCATGTGGTCACTTGTGGGCGGAGCACCAAGGCAAATTCCTTGTATGTGAATACTTGGCCAATAAACTTACTTACTTACTTACCTTAAATGCCTGATTAAAGAAACCGTTTATTTGCGACGTTTGGTGCCTCTACATTTTTTTTACACAGAGGGTGGTGGATGCCTAGAAAGCACTGCCAGGGGTAGTGGAGGCAAAGATGGTATTGGCATTTTAAGATGGTTTTAGATAGGCACATGGATATGTAAGGAATGGAAGGTTATGGAACACTTGCGAGTGATTAGTTCAACTTGAAGATTAGGTCAATTTGGCATCAATTTTGCCAAGAACATTGGGGGATGCAGGGATTATGCCCTGCGCTTTAGACTTTAGACTTTAGAGATACAGCAAGCAAACAGGCCCATCAGCCGGCCATGTCCACACCCACCAGCGATCATTCTGCTCACTAGCTCATTATCCTACACACTAGGAACAATTTACAATCTCTACAATTTTTACTGAAGCCACAATTAACATACAAACCTGTGGACGTTTGGAGTGTGGGAGGAAACCGGGGAACCCGGAGAAAAAACACTCAATGAACATACAAACTCGGCACGGTGGCACAGCGGTAGAGTTGCTGCCTTACGGAGCTCGCAGCGCCAGCGACCCGGGATCTACCCCGACCACGGGCGCTGTCCGTACGGAGTTTGTACGTTCTCCCCGTGACCTGCGTGGGTTTTCCTCCGCAATCTTCAATTTCCTCCCACACTCCAAAGACGTACAGGTTAATTGGCTTGGTGTAAGTGTAAATTGTCCCTAGTGTGTGTGTGCAGGATAGTGTTAATGTGGGGGGTGATCGCTGGTCGGCGCGGACTCGGTGGGCCGAAGGGCCTGTTTCCACGCTGTATCTCTAAACTCAACTCAACTGCAAACAGACAGCATTCATCGTCTGGATAAGGAATGGGTGACATTTTGGGTCGAGAAAGGTTCTCAAAAAGGTTTAGAGGAATGTAGACCAAATGCATGCAAATGGGACTGGCTTAGATGGGGCATCCTGGTCGGCATGGACAAGATGGGCCGAAGGGCCTGTTTCCATGCTGTATGAGTCTATGACTATGACTAAATAGGAGTAGATTAGAAGGTGCATCTGGGTCAGCATGGACAAGCTGGGCCGAAGGGCCAGATTCGGCATTGTACGACTCGATGGAGAATGGAACCTAACCAATCCAGTACCAACTCAACTGTCTTCAGTGAACGGTTTGTGTGTCAAGACGTCTCCAGGTGATCGAGCGGGCAATTTGATGCGGAGCTCTGACCACATTGACCACAAACGCAGTGGGGCCGTGCGGAGGGGAAACTGGAATCAGCCAGTGTATTTGTGCAGGGTCTGGAGGTGTGGGCCGGTGGGACCCATGGATGTTTGACCTTACATCAGCGTCGATGTGTCGTCAAGCAGAGAGCACCGACTCCTCCACACTGGGTCAACACTGCAAAGTTTAATGTAATGGTGTCGACGGAGGAGATAGCTGGAAGGCTGGAAGCAAGAAAAATATAATCCCTTATTGGTGCAGGGAAAATACTTGCTCTTGGTAAATATGGCAGAGGGAGCTGTGACTGCAGAGATTTTGTGAACATCTCACTGACTCTCTGATACAAGTTAGTTTCCCTGGGCTGCAATACTCAACGTTTAACTCCAGGCTCAAACACTACTGATAAAGCAGAGAAGTTATGACGCGAACACAGAAAAGATAATGCCGGAGTAACTCAGCGGGTCAGGCAGCATCCCTGCAGGCTGACGTTTCGGGTCAGGACCCTTCTCTTAAGACTTTTCTTGCCTCAAGAGCCTGTCCCACTTACCTGGCTTTTTCAGCAACTGCCGGCACCCGTCATAGGTCGTCAAAGATTTCCAACATGTTGAAAATTCAGCGGCGACCAGAAAGACGCCACGACTCTTTGGGCGACTGAGGAGACGACTCACGACCGTACAGGCCACATGTGAAGGTGAAGTCTGTATGGTCATTGTAGATTGGTTATTGCATGTTTTTTTATTTTTTTTATTTTTTATTTATTAGAAGTACATTACATTACAACCACATACATTAGTACTCGTCACTTATGTCTTCTTACAATTAATGTACTCCATTTGTTTTTTACACTAGTAAAAGGAAAAGATTGAAAGAAAGAAGAAAGTGAAGGACAAAGTGAGAGTGTAGAAAATGTGACAACAAGAAAGGACGAAGACCCTATAAGAACAAAATTAAAAACAAAAGAAAAAGAGTTAAGAAATAGACCCTAGAAAAGAAGGAGAAAGAGAAAGAGGAAAAAGAGAGAAACAAATATTTTTATGAGCATTGCATGTTAGCCAATTAGAATGCTTAGTAATTATAACTCCACCTAATTATAACATTCGTAGTGTAAGGACTCGCCCACTGCCTGCCAGTGTGAACGTGTAATGACCAGCTTACAAGACTATGACGAGTAATAAAGATGCTTGTGTTTCAACTTGTGTGAGTTTCAGCTCTTTACATGGTGTCAGAAGTGGGATCCGAACCCACGCCTCCATTGGAGTAGTCGCCCAAAGAGTCGTACCTTGTTCTGGTCGCCACTGGATTTTCAACATTGTAAAAATTTTCGGTGACCTGTAACGAGCTATGTCGGCAGTCGCCGAAAACATCGAGTAAGTGGGGCAGGCCCTTCAAGCTCTTCACCTCCCCCCCCCCCCTCCCCTCCCCTCCCCACCTCCTACTTGCAGTCTGAAGAAGTGTATAAGCACAAGCTCATCTTATAGGTGGCCTCGTCCCTCGTCCCTCGTCCAAGCTCAGTATCATTATAAGGACATCTCCACTTGGATTGCCACAGGCATGGCCTAAGCTGTTGAAAGAATACATTGCCGATCTTGCCCTAGGATTGTTGTAAAAGCCCACAGCAGACTTTCTGATAAAAAAAGTTCCTTCCTCTGGGCTACAGTCCTCAGAAGGTTCAAACACCAGAGCTCAGAAGGCAACGTTTCGGGCCCGAAACCCATATGTAATGTACTTCTAATAAATAAAAAATAAAAAAAATAAAAAAACATGCAATAACCAATCTACAATGACCATACAGACTTCACCTTCACATGTGGCCTGTACGGTCGTGAGTCGTCTCCTCAGTCGCCCAAAGAGTCGTGGCGTCTTTCTGGTCGCCGCTGAATTTTCAACATGTTGAAAATTTTCGACGACCTATGACGGGTGCCGGCAGTCGCTGAAAAAGCCGGGTAAGTGGGACAGGCTCTTGAGGCAAGAAAAGTCTTAAGAGAAGGGTCCTGACCCGAAACGTCAGCCTGCAGGGATGCTGCCTGACCCGCTGAGTTACTCCGGCATTATCTTTTCTGTGTTCGAGTCATAACTTCTTTGCTTTATCAGTAGTGTTTGAGCCTGGAGTTAAACGTTGAGTATTGCAGCCCAGGGAAACTAACTTGTATCAGAGAGTCAGTGAGATGTTCACAAAATCTCTGCAGTCACAGCTCTCTCTGCCATATTTACCAAGAGCAAGTATTTTCCCTGCACCAATAAGGGATTATATTTTTCTTGCTTCCAGCCTTCCAGCTATCTCCTCCGTCGACACCATTACATTAAACTTTGCAGTGTTGACCCAGTGTGGAGGAGTCGGTGCTCTCTGCTTGACGACACATCGACGCTGATGTAAGGTCAAACATCCATGGGTCCCACCGGCCCACACCTCCAGACCCTGCACAAATACACTGCCTGATTCCAGCTTGCCCTCCGCACGGCCCCACTGCGTTTGTGGTCAATGTGGTCAGAGCTCCGCATCAAATTGCCCGCTCGATCACCTGGAGACGTCTTGACACACAAACCGTTCACTGAAGACAGTCGAGTTGGTACTGGATTGGTTAGGTTCCATTCTCCATCGAGTCGTACAATGCCGAATCTGGCCCTTCGGCCCAGCTTGTCCATGCTGACCCAGATGCACCTTCTAATCTACTCCTATTTAGTCATAGTCATAGACTCATACAGCATGGAAACAGGCCCTTCGGCCCATCTTGTCCATGCCGACCAGGATGCCCCATCTAAGCCAGTCCCATTTGCCTGCTGTTGGTCTACATTCCTCTAAACCTTTTTGAGAACCTTTCTCGACCCAAAATGTCACCCATTCCTTAGAGTCATAGCGTAATACAGTGTGAAAACATAGAAAATAGGTGCAGGAGGAGGCCATTCGGCCCTTCGAGCCAGCACCATTCATTGGGATCATGGCTGAGCATCCACAGCATGCCTTCTCCCCATATCCCTTGATTCCACTAGCCCCTAGAGCTCTATCTAACTCTCTTTTAAATGCATCCAGTGACTTGGCCTCCACTGCCTTCTGTGGCAGAAGGAAACAGGCCCTTTGGCCCAACTTGCCCACACCGGCCAACATATCCCAGCTACACTAGTCCCACTAGCCTGCATTTGGTCCATATCCCTCCAAACCTGTCCGATCCATATACCTGTCAAACTGTTTCTTAAATGTTGGGATAGTCCCAGCCTCAGCTACCTCCTCTTGCAGCTTGTTCCATACACCCGCCACATGTGTATAAAAATCACCCCTCAGATCCCTATTAAATCTTTTCCCCTTCACCTTGAACCCATGTCCTCTGGTCCTCGATTACCCTACTCTGGGGAAGAGACTCTGTGCATCCACCCGATCTATTCCTCTCATGATTTTCTACACCTGGATAAGCCCTTCTCTCCTGAGATACTGCCTGTCCTGCTGACTTACCCCAACACTTTGCGTCTATCTTCGGTTTAAACCAGCATCTGCAGTTCCTTCCTGCACACTATCCATGTACCCGTCATTTAAATGTTGTTTTGTTCCTAACTGAACGACCTCCTTTGCAGCTCATTCCTCTGAGTGAAAAAAGTTGCCCCTCAGGTTCCTATTAAGACTTTTCCCATCTCACCAGCAACTCCAATTTGCTTTATTTAAAGTTCCACTTCCATATAATACATCTCCCTCTGTCAGCATGACAGGCTTACCTTTGTAAAGTCTGTTCCATCAAAAGTGCTGTGCTGGGTGCTTTCTTTATATAACACGCACAATACACATCAGCATAACGCCAGCTTAAGTCAGGAGATATCTCTATTATTAAAAGAAATCCGAGAGAGAGCACCGAGCGTTCACAGTGGCTCAGTTGGTCGAGCTGCTGCCTCACAGCGCCAGAGACCCAGGGCCAATCCTGCTCTCTGTACATTCTCCCAATGACTGCTTTATCTTTCCACTGAAATGGGGGGGGATTTTGAAGAAGACTGCAATGGGGGGATTTTGAGGAGACAATAGACAATAGACAATAGGTGCAGGAGTAGGCCATTCGGCCCTTCGAGCCAGCACCGCCATTCAATGTGACCATGGCTGATCATCCACAATTAGTACCCCGTTCCTGCACCGCCTGGCTCGAAGGATTGGCGGCAAGTTCCCAAGTGAGGCGATGCCTCGGCATCATGGGTGGGAAGGAACTGCTGGAAAACACCGAAGAGTAACTCAACGAGGAGTAACTCAACGAGTCCGGCAGCATCTCTGGGGAAAAGGAATGGGTGAAGTTTATAGACAATAGACAATAGACAATAGGCGCCGGAGTAGGCCGTTCGGCCCTTCGAGCCAGCACCGCCATTCAATGTGATCATGGCTGATCATCCCCAATCAGTACCCCGTTCCTGCCTTCTCCCCATATCCCCTGACTCCGCTATCTTTAAGAGCCCTATCTAGCTCTCTCTTGAAAGTATCTAGAGAACCGGCCTCCACCGCCCTCTGAGGCAGAGAATTCCACAGACTCGCAACTCTCTGGGTGAAAAAGTGTTTCCTCGTCTCCGTTCTAAATGGCTTACCCCTTATTCTTAAACTGTGGCCCCTGGTTCTGGACTCCCCCAACATCGGGAACATGTTTCCTGCCTCTAGCGTGTCCGAATCCTTAATAATCTTATATGTTTCGATGGGCCGGACCCTTCTACAGACTCTGTGTCTATCTTCGGTATAAACCAGCATCTGCAGTTCATTGTAGGTCAAGGTCAAGGTAGTTTTTATTTGTCACATTCACATACACCCAGGTGTAGTGAAGTGAAATGCTTCTTGCCATTATGCAGCACACAAAAGAAGAGAATACAGACACAACACCAAGATAGTCTTAACACTGAACATCCCCCCACAATGGCTCCCACCATGAGGGAAGGCACAAACCCCAGTTCACCCATAGTCGGGCCCATTCAGGCCTCCACAGTTGCCTCTACGTAGGCCCAATGTTCCAGGCCGTTCTAGCCGGGTGATGTTCCTCCGGCGTCGGGAGAGTCCTCCCAGCGGCCTGGGAACCCTGGAACGGCCGCGTCCGCACTGGGGGCCGCGGGTTCCGAAGCCAACAAGGCCGCGCGGGTTGGAGCTCCACAACTGGCGATCTCATCTGGAGATCCCAGGCTCCCGGTGTAAAGTTCAGCGCCGCCGCCCGCAGCTGGGTCGCTCCACAGTCCCGCAGCTCCGCGATGTTTTCCCCAGCGATCCTCAGCTCACCGGAGCTCCAGCGCGGAGACCCGGGCAAGGCATCGCCCGCTCCGCGATAGCGCTCCAGCGCTGTGCCGCCGCCGAAGCCGAGGTTCTGGGCGGTCCCCGACAGGAAACGCCGCTCCAGGCCCGCTGGTAGGCCGCGAGGACGGGTCGAAGCTGCAGCCCGGAGAAGAGCTGCCTCTCCGGCCAGGTAGGGACCCTGAAAGGTAGTTCCCCCCCACACAAAAAAGTCTAGACCTCCAAACAAAACACTTAACTAACTAAAATTAAAAAAAATAAAAGATTAAAGGACAGACAGCTGCTGGCTAGGCAGCCGCACACAGGTCAGCGCCCCCTAGCTGTGGGCGGCGGCGCTGTAGCGCACCAGTTCCAGAGACAAGGTCCAATGTCCGCAATGAGGTAGAGGTGAATCGGACAATACCCTAGCTTATGGAAGGACCGTTCAGAAGCCTGATAACAGAGGGGAAGAAGCTGTTCCTGATTTTATGATAGCCTCAGAATTAAGGGATGATCCTTTAGGAAGGAGGAATTTCTTTAATCAGAGGGTGGTGAATCTGTGGAATTCTTTGCCACAGACGGCTTTGGAGGCCAAGTCAATGGATATTTTTAAGGCAGAGATAGATAGATTTTTGATTAGTGCGGGGTGACAGGGGTTATGGGAGAAGGCAGGAGAATGGGGTTAGGAGGGAGAGATAGATCAGCCATGACTGAATGGTGGAATAGACTTGATGGGCCGAGTGGCCTAATTCTGCTCCACTGATGACCATACGACCTTATTATGATAAATTTGCAACTTACAAAAAATACACGACTTATATGAATAAAGACACCAGTTATTTAATAATTTAATAATGCCCTCTTTGCTCAGAGAATCTGGAGACCCGGGTTCGATCCTGCCTACAGGTGCTGTCTGTACGGAGTTGGAACCTTCTCCCCCGTGACTGTGTGGGTTTTCCCCCGAGATCTTCGGTTTCCTCCCACACTCCAAAGACGTAGATTGGTATAAGTGTAAATTGTCCCTAGTGTGTGTAGGATAGTGTTAATGCACGGGGATGGCTGGTCAGCGCGGACTCGGTGGGCCGAAGGGCCTGTTTCCACACTGTATCTCTAAACTAAACTAAACTAAACTAAATTTAGCCAGTATTTTAAGCTACATCTTCTACAGTTGTGTCGATCAATGTGTTATCAGGCTTCAGATGCTCCTGCACCCGTGTCTGCCTGTGGGGACTACATCTCATAGGGTGAAGACAGCTCATGTATAAGACTGTATTGTTGATTCTGGCCCCGTAATAAAAGCCACATAGATGGTGCAGCGAGTCCAGGAATGCAGTATTGTCAGCAGCATGTCAGTCCAATAACTAGTGTGACATAAAGATAAACAGAGTCATACAGTGTGGAAACTGGCCCCTTTGGCCCGACTCGCCACAACGGCAACGTGTCCCATCTACACTAGTCCCACCTGCCTGCATTTGGTCCATATCCTGTCTGATCCATGAACCTGTCTAACTGCTTCTTAAACATTGGGATAGTCCCTGCCTCAACGACCTCCTCGTTCCATGCACCCACCACCCTCTGTGTGCAAACGTTACCCCTCAGATTCCTATTAAATCTTTTCCCCTTCACCTTAAACCTATGTCCTCTGATCCTCGATTCCCCCACTCTGGGCGACTATAGGATGGAATATAAAGAGATACCAGGACCAAAGACGTATGTGACTACTTCACAGGCAGGGAGCGAAGTCAGAAAGTAAACCTAGATGTTGGATGTTAATGGACATCACCTTGTTGGCCACACAGATACACAAAGCGGCTCAGGCAGCATCTCTGGAGGGCACTGGGCCTGCACTCGCTGGAGTTCAGTTAGGTTTAGTTCAGAGATACAGCGCGGAAACAGGCCCTTCACGGCGACCAGCGATCCCCGCACATTAACATTATCCAACACACACTAGGGACAATTTACAATGATGCCAAGCCAATCAACCTACAAACCTGGCATGTCTTTGGAGTGTGGGAGGAAACCGGAGCAAAAAAAAAACCCACGCGGTCACAGGGCGAACATGCAAACTCCGTACAGACAGCACCGTAGTCAGGATCTAACCCGGGTCTCTAGCGTTGTGAGGCAGCAACTCTACCGCTGCGCCACCGTGCCGACGTGGGGTTTAGAAACATGAGGGGGATCTCATTGAAACATGGTTGATCTATTTATACTTCTGAACCCCATTCTCCTGCCTTCCCCACATTATCTTTGACACTCTTACTAATAGAAACATAGAAACATATAAAATAGGTTCAGGAGTAGGCCATTCAGCCCTTCGAGCCAGCACCGCCTTGCAATATGATCATTAAGAGCCCTATCCAGCTCTCTCTCGAAAGTATCCAGAGAACCGGCCTCCACTGCCCTCTGAGGCAGAGAGTTCCACAGACTCACAATTCTCTGTGTGAAAAAGAACATGTTTTGAACCTGTAATATCCACAGAACAGCACCAAAGGTACATAATCAAAGGGCAGAATAGACAGAAGCTTGAACGCGCGCACCATCAGACTCAGGAACAGCTCTGTTATCGTGATTCTGAATGGTCCGTCCACAGATATGTTTAGAGGGATATCTACCAAATGTGACTACCTTAGATGGGGCATCTTGGCCAGCATGGACGAGTCGGGCGGAAAGGGTCGGTTTTCAGTCAGTTTAGTTCAGTTTATTGTCATGTTAGATCCTATATTCGCCCAGCGTGGGTGAATCGAGGACCATATAACCATATAACCATATAACCATAACAGCACGGAAACAGGCCATCTCGGCCCTTCAAGTCCGTGCCGAACATAAATTTTTTTTTTTTTTTTTTTAATTAAAATAAAATACTTCCCCCTAGTCCCATCTACCTGCACTCAGACCATAACCCTCCATTCCTTTCCCATCCATATACCCATCCAATCTATTTTAAAGGATAACATCGAACCTGCCTCCACCACTTCCACTGGAAGCTCATTCCACACAGCTACCACTCTCTGAGTAAAGAAGTTCCCCCTAATGTTCCCCCTAAACTTCTGTCCCTTAATTCTCAAGTCATGTCCCCTTGTTTGAATCTTCCCTACTCTCAATGGGAAAAGCTTATCCACGTCCACTCTGTCTAACCCGCTCATAATTTTAAAGACCTCTATCAAGTCCCCTCTTAACCTTCTGCGCTCCAAAGAATAAAGACCTAACTTGTTCAACCTTTCTCTGTAACTTAGTTGCTGAAACCCAGGCAACATTCTAGTAAATCTCCTCTGTACTCTCTCTATTTGTTGACATCCTTCCTATAATTAGGCGACCAAAATTGTACTCCATACTCCAGAATTGGCCTCACCAATGCCTTGTACAATTTTAACATTACATCCCAACTTCTATATTCAATGCTCTGATTTATAAAGGCCAGCACACCAAAAGCTTTCTTTACCACCCTATCTACATGAGATTCCACCTTCAGGGAACTATGCACAGTTATTCCTAGATCCCTCTGTTCAACTGCATTCCTCAATTCGCTACCATTTACCGTGTACGTCCTATTTTGATTTGTCCTGCCGAGATGTAGCACCTCACATTTGTCAGCATTACAGTGAAAGGCTTTTGTCGCCGCTAACCAGTCAGCGGAAATACAATACATGATTACAATCGAGCCATTCGCAGTGTACAGATACATGATAAGGGAATACATTTTAGTGCAAGGTAAAGCCAGTAAAGAAAGGAAGAAATGTTGCCGTGGGAGTGGAGATTTAAGAGTGTGGAGCGATTGTAATGTGTGATTGTAGATATGCTTCTGTGGCTCGTATGCAACTAGTCGCCTGGGTTTGACGCCATCTTGAATCCCTGGGATGGGCGCCATCTTGAATCCCTGGGATGGGCGCCATCTTGAATTACTGGATTGGACGCCATCTTGAATCCCTGGGATGGGTGCCATCTTGAATCCCTGGATTGGACGCCATCTTGAATCACTGGGATGGGCGCCATCTTGAATCCTTGGGATGTGTGCCATCTTGAATCCTGGATTCAAGACAGAGGGTGTAAAATGAGGGTAGAAGCAATAGGTAGCAAGGTGAAAAGTAAAAGTGGCAGGCAGACAAATCCAGGGCAAAAATCAAAAAGGGCCACTTTTCAACATAATTGTATAAGGGGTAAGAGTGTTGTAAAAACAAGCCTGAAGGCTTTGTGTCTCAATGCAAGGAGCATTCGTAATAAGGTGGATGAGTTGAACGTGCAGATAGCTATTAATGATTATGATATAGTTGGGATCACCGAGACATGGCTCCAGGGTGACCAAGGCTGGGAGCTGAACATCCAGGGATATTCAATATTCAGGAGGGATAGAGAGAAAGGAAAAGGAGGTGGGGTAGCATTGCTGATTAGAGAGGAGATTAACGCAATGGAAAGGAAGGACATTAGTTTCGAGGATGTGGAATCGGTATGGTAGAGCTGCGAAACACTAAGGGGCAGAAAACGCTGGTGGGTGTTGTGTACAGGCCACCGAACAGTAGTAGTGAAGTTGGAGATGGCATCAAACAGGAAATTAGAATGCGTGCAACAAGGCAAAACAGTTATAATGGGTGACTTCAATCTACATATAGATTGGGTGAATCAAATTGGCAGGGGTGCTGAGGAAGAGGATTTCTTGGAATGTATGCGGGATAGTTATCTAAACCAACATGTAGAGGAACCAACGAGAGAGCAGGCTATTCTAGACTGGGTATTGAGTAATGAGGAAGGGTTAGTTAGCAGACTTGTTGTGCGTGCCCCCTTGGGCAAGAGTGACCATAATATGGTTGAGTTCTTCATTAGGATGGAGAGTGACATTGTTAATTCAGAAACAATGGTTCTGAACTTAAAGAAAGGTAACTTTGAGGGTATGAGACGTGAATTGGCCAAGATTGACTGGCAATTAATTCTAAAAGGGTTGACGGTGGATATGCAATGGAAGACATTTAAAGACTGCATGGATGCACTACAAAAATTGTTCATCCAGTTTGGCAAAAGAATAAATCAGGGAAGGTAGTGCATCCGTGGATAACAAGGGAAATCAGGGATGGTATCAAAGCGAAGGTTGATGCGTACAAATTAGCCAGAAAAAGCAGCATACCGGAGGACTGGGAGAAATTCAGAGACAAGTAGAGGAGGACAAAGGGTTTAATTAGGAAAGGAAAAATAGATTATGAAAGGAAACTGGCAGGGAACATAAAAACTGACTGCAAACGTTTTAATAGATATGTGAAAAGAAAGAGATTAGTTAAAACAAATGTAGGTCCCTTGCAGTCAGAAACAGGTGAGTTGATCATGGGGAACAAGGATATGGCGGACCAATTGAATAACTACTTTGGTTCCGTCTTCATTAAGGAAGACATAAATAATCTGCCGGAAATAGCAGGGGACCGCGGGTCAAAGGAGATGGAGGAATTGGGTGAAATCCAGGTTAGTCGGGAAGTGGTGTTGGGTAAATTGAATGGATTAAAGGCCGATAAATCCCCAGGGCCAGATAGGCTGCATCCCAGAGTACTTAAGGAAGTAGCTCCAGAAATAGCGGATGCATTAGTAATAATCTTTCAAAACTCTTTAGATTCCGGAGTAGTTCCTGAGGATTGGAGGGTAGCAAACGTAACCCCACTTTTTAAGAAGGGAGGGAGACAGAAAATGTGGAATTACAGACCAGTTAGTCTAACGTCGGTAGTGGGGAAACTGCTAGAGTCAGTTATTAAAGATGGGATAGCAGCACATTTGGAAAGTGGTGAAATCATTGGACAAAGTCAGCATGGATTTACGAAAGGTAAATCATGTCTGACGAATCTTATAGAATTTTTCGAGGATGTAACTAGTAGCGTGGATAGGGGAGAACCAGTGGATGTAGTGTATCTGGACTTCCAGAAGGCTTTCGACAAGGTCCCACATAAGAGATTAGTATACAAACTTAAAGCACATGGCATTGGGGGTTCAGTATTGATGTGGATAGAAAACTGGCTGGCAAACATGAAGCAAAGAGTAGGAGTAAACGGGTCCTTTTCACAATGGCAGGCAGTGACTAGTGGGGTACCGCAAGGCTCAGTGCTGGGACCCCAGCTATTTACAATATATATTAATGACCTGGATGAGGGAATTGAAGGCAATATCTCCAAGTTTGCGGATGACACTAAGCTGGGGGGCAGTGTTAGCTGTGAGGAGGATGCTAGGAGACTGCAAGGTGACTTGGATAGGCTGGGTGAGTGGGCAAATGTTTGGCAGATGCAGTATAATGTGGATAAATGTGAGGTTATCCATTTTTGTGGCAAAAACAGGAAAGCAGACTATTATCTAAATGGTGGCCGAGTAGGAAAAGGGGAGATGCAGCGAGACCTGGGTGTCATGGTACACCAGTCATTGAAAGTAGGCATGCAGGTGCAGCAGGCAGTGAAGAAAGCGAATGGTATGTTAGCTTTCATAGCAAAAGGATTTGAGTATAGGAGCAGGGAGGTTCTACTGCAGTTGTACAGGGTCTTGGTGAGACCACACCTGGAGTATTGCGTACAGTTTTGGTCTCCAAATCTGAGGAAGGACATTATAGCCATAGAGGGAGTGCAGAGAAGGTTCACCAGACTGATTCCTGGGATGTCAGGACTGTCTTATGAAGAAAGACTGGATAGACTTGGTTTATACTCTCTAGAATTTAGGAGATTAAGAGGGGATCTTATAGAAACGTACAAAATTCTTAAGGGGTTGGACAGGCTAGATGCAGGAAGATTGCTCCCGATGTTGGGGAAGTCCAGGACAAGGGGTCACAGCTTAAGGATAAGGGGAAATCCTTTAAAACCGAGATGAGAAGAACTTTTTTCACACAGAGAGTGGTGAATCTCTGGAACTCTCTGCCACAGAGTGTAGTCGAGGCCAGTTCATTGGCTATATTTAAGAGGGAGTTAGATGTGGTCCTTGTGGCTAAAGGGATCAGAGGGTATGGAGAGAAGGCAGGTACGGGATACTGAGTTGGATGATCAGCCATGATCATATTGAATGGCGGTGCATGCTCGAAGGGCCGAATGGCCTACTCCTGCACCTAATTTCTATGTTTCTATGTTTCTATGAGGCGAATACATAAGTTAAAGCACGGGGTTAGGGGAATCTAGAACCAGAGGGTATAGGTTTATAGACAATAGACAATAGACAATAGGTGCAGGAGTAGGCCATTCGGCCCTTCGAGCCAGCAATGCCATTCAATGTGATCATGGCTGATCATCCCCAATCAGTACCCCATTCCTGCCTTCTCCCCATATCCCCTGACTCCGCTATCTTTAAGAGCCCTATCTAGATCTCTCTTGAAAGTATCCAGAGAACCGGCCTCCACCGCCCTCTGAGGCAGAGAAGTCATGTTCTATCGAAGATAGACACTAAACGCTGGAGAAACTCAGTGGGACCGGCAGCATCTCCGGAGAGAGAAGGAACGGGTGACATAGTTGGCCAAAAGATGAAGAAGCAGGCCCTTTGGCCCACTGAGTACACCCTGACCATCACATATACATTTACATTCCTCCTGCACTCATCTAATCTAACTTTATTTTCTCCATATTGTTATTAAGTTCCTCCCAGGTTCTCCCACTCCCTACACAATGGGGCCAACTTACAGAGGGCCAATTAACCTGCAAACCTGCACATCTTTGGGATGTGGGCGGAAACCGGAGCAACCGAAAGAAATCCACGCGGTGACAGAGAGAACGTGCAGACTCCACACAGGCAGCACCTGCGGTCAGGATCTAACTCAGGTCTTTGGCGCCATGAGGCGCCGCTGCGCCACCGTGCCGCTTTTGGGAACAACCGAAACAGCACAATAACAGATGCACTGATTAATGTGAAGAATGGTCCTGACCAGAAACGTCACCTATCCACGTTCTCCACAGATGCTGCCTGACCCGCTGAGTTACTCCAGCACTCTGTGAAACGTCACCTATCCATGTTCTCCACAGATGCTGCCTGACCCGCTGAGTTACTCCAGCACTCTGTGAAACGTCACCTATCCATGTTCTCCACAGATGCTGCCTGACCCGCTGAGTTACTCCAGCACTCTGTGAAACGTCACCTATCCATGTTCTCCACAGATGCTGCCTGACCCGCTGAGTTACTCCAGCACTCTGTGAAACGTCACCTATCCATGTTCTCCACAGATGCTGCCTGACCCGCTGAGTTACTCCAGCACTCTGTGTCTTTTTTCCCCACTGATTTCTGATGTTGTTGCAAAACAGGTGAACATTAGGGCGGCACGGTGACGCAGCGGTAGAGTTGCTGCCTCACAGCGCCAGAGACCCGGCTTTGATCCTGACTACGGGCGCTGTCTGTGTGGAGTTCGTACGTTCTCCTCGTGACCCGCGTGGGTTTTCTCCGGGTGCTCCCGTTTCCTCCCGCTCTCCAAAGACGTGCGGGTTTGTAGGTTAATTGGCTCCTGTATATTGTAAACTGCCCCTGGTGTGTGAGGTACTGGGTGATCGCTGGTCGGCGCGGACTCAGTGGGCCGAAGGGCCTGGTGTTGTGCGGTATCTTGGCAAAATTAGCATCGTCTTTGCTCTCACGACAGAAGCAGCTTAGTACATGGAATGTGCAAAGAGTTTGTTGAGAGGGAATTCCCGCATACAAACAGGGGCGGCACGGTGGCGCAGCGGTAGAGTTGCTGCCTTACAGCGCTTACAGCACCGGAGTCCCAGGTTCGATCCTGACTACGGGTGCTGTCTGTACGGAGTTTGCACGTTCTCCCCGTGACCTGCGTGGGTTTTCTCTGAGACCTTCGGTTTCCTCCCACACTCCAAAGACGTGCAGGTTTGTAGGATAATTGGCTTGGTATAAGTGTAAAAATTGTCCCTAGTGGGTGTCGGATAGTGTTAGCGTGCAGGGATCGCACCCGGTGGGCCGAAGGGCCTGTTTCTGCGCTGTATCTCTAAACTAAAGAATGATTGTGATCGTGCAGCATCTCACACAGCTTTGAGTGCGTGATCTCCTGGAGAATTCCAATTGAACTTGTCATATTGAAAGGGGTCGCAGTGGTTGATATGTATGTCCAAGGCAGACTATTATTGAAATAGAACTCGAAAAGGGGAGATCGCGGTGGAATGCTCGACTTAACCTTCCATGCCCGTGATATTTACAGCAATTAAATAAGAAAACAGAGAAAATAAGAGCAGGACTTCTAAAGTCGCTGTCAAATGGCATATATATTATTCAGGCCTCATGTCTTGAAATCAGCAGCACATCAAGAATTCTTTCAAATTCAAAGATCATTAGAAAGTCGTCAAATCAAGAACGCAGTAAAACAAATGGTTCGTAAACAACTTTCCGTGATAATCTGTCTTCCAATCCCCTGTAAAATGCAGCAGGCACGGTAACACAGTTGTACAGTTTCAATCACACCATTGGGATCCCATTAATTAAACTGCTAGCTTGTATTTTCATTCCAGATGCAGTATAAATGATTTTTTTTTTTTAATATAATGAGTCTACAAGGGAGAACTTGTTGATAAAACAATGGGCTTCATTTTGGAAACTTTTATACTCGTCACAGTTTAGAAACAGAAGTCAAATGCCAGGAATGCAGGAAACATGTTCCCGATGTTGGGGGAGTCCAGAACCAGGGGCCACACACACAGTTTAAGAATAAGGGGCAAGCCATTCAGAACGGACACGAGGTAACACTTTTTCACACAGAGAGTTGTGAGGCTGTGGAATTCTCTGCCTCGGAGGCCGGTTCTCTGGATACTTTCAAGAGAGAGCTGGATAGGGCTCTTAAAGATAGAGGAGTCAGGGGATATGTGGAGAAGGCAGGAACGGGGTACTGATTGTGGATGATCAGCCATGATCACATTGAATGGCGGTGCTGGCTCGAAGGGCCGAATGGCCTACTCCTGCACCTATTGTCTATTGTATATTGCCAAATAAAGTCATAAGGAATATGAGTAGAATGAAGGCCATTCAGCCCATCAAGTCTACCCCACCATTCAATCATGGCTGATCTCCCTCCTAACCCCATTCTCCTACCTTCTCACCATAACCCCTGACACCCGCACTAATCAAGAGTTTATCTATATCTGCCTCAAAATGTCCACTGACTTGGACTCCGCAGCCATCTGTGGCAAAGAATTCCACAGATTCACCGCCCTCCAACTAAAGGATCTTGGACAAGGTGCGTTGAATCATTTGGAAACTCTCTGTTTTGAAGAGAAGTCTATGCTATCTCCCGAAACGTTGCCTATTTCCTTCTCTCCATAGATGCTGCTGCACCCGCTGAGTTTCTCCAGCACTTTTGTCTACCTATGCTATCTCTTCAATGGCCTACTCCTGCACCTATTGTCTATTGTCTATTGTCTATTGCTATCATGGAGTGAGTGACACAGGGTGGAAACAGGCCCTTCGGCCCATCATGCCCACACCGGCCAGCACGTCCCAGCTACACTAGTCCCACCTGCCCGTGCTTGCTCCATGTCAGGTTCAGTTGCCTGATAACAGCTGGGAAGAAACTGTCCCTGACTCTGCAGTTGTGCGTTTTCACACTTCTTTTGCAGTTGGATATATTCATAAGCACGTTACTTAAATTAGAGTAATTGATGAGAGGAACTGCAGCATTTGCTCCATAGACGATCCCTTTCTTAAACTAAACTCCATTGATTTCCTCATGGGTGCCTTTTACTGTTCCTGATGTATTGGACAAATGGAAATAATAGCTGGGGTGTGCTGCAAATTTTGGACGGCATCCAAAATTTCACATTCATATCATCTCTGCATCAATATTAATGGGCAATTGCTGCTATCAATATTTTATGAATGGTGTTGTTTATCAATAACTACATCAGAAGTTCCCGGAATTGTAATTAGATCTGAAGGACTAAGCTTTATGACTAGTCTGCATTTAACAATCGAGCAACTTTAAAGTACATTACTTCAGTTTCAGTTCAGTTTATTGTCACGTGTACCGAGGTACAGTGAAAAGCCTTTGTTGCGTGCTAACCAGTCAGCGGAAAGACAATACATGATTACAATCGAGCCGTCCACAGTGTACAGATACATGATTAGAGAATGTAGTCAGAAATGCTGGAGAAACTCAGCGGGTGAGGCAGCATCTATGGAGCGAAGAAATAGGTGATGGTTCTTTTTTAGTGGTACTTCAGTGTTAGTAGAGGAACAGATCGAGAAGATGCATAGTTAAGAAAGAACTGCAGATGGTAGACAAAAATGCTGGAGAAACTCAGCAGGTGAGGCAGCATCTATGGAGCGAAGGAATAGGCGACGTTTCGGGTCGAGACCCAGAAGGGTCTCGACCCGAAACGTCACCTATTCTTTCGCTCCATAGATGTTGCCTCACCCGCTGAGTTTCCAGAAGGGTCTCGACCCGAAACGTCACCTATTCCTTCACTCCATAGATGCTGCCTCACCCGCTGAGTTTCCAGAAGGGTCTCGACCTGAAACGTCACCTATTCCTTCGCTCCATAGATGCTGCCTCACCCGCTGAGTTTCCAGAAGGGTCTCGACCCGAAAAGTCACCTATTCCTTAGCTCCATAGATGCTGCCTCACCCGCTGAGTTTCTCCAGCATTTTTGTCTACCTTCGATTTTTCCAGCATCTGCAGTTCTTTCTTAAACATGATTAGAGAATAACGTTTAGTGCCAAGTAAAGCCGGCAAAGTCCGATCAAGGATAGTCCGAGGGTCACCAAAGAGGTAGACTGTAGTTCAGGACTGCTCTCTAGTTGGTGGTGGTAGGATGAATCAGTTGCCTGATAGCAGCTGGGAAGAAACTGCCCTAAGAAGATCATATAAGAATGTTAAGGGTTTGGACACGCTAGAGGCAGGAAACATGTTCCCGATGTTGGGGGAGTCCAGAACCAGGGGCCACAGTTTAAGAATCAGGAGTAAGCCATTTAGAACGGAGACGAGGAAACACTTTTTCTCACAGAGAGTGGTGAGTCTGTGGAATTCTCTGCCTCAGAGGGCGGTGGAGGCCGGTTCTCTGGATGCTTTCAAGAGAGAGATAGATAGGGCTCTTAAAAATAGCGGAGTCAGGGGATATGGGGAGAAGGCAGGAACGGGGTACTGATTGGGGATGATCAGCCATGATCACACTGAATGGTGGTGCTGGCTCGAAGGGCCGAATGGCCTACTCCTGCAGCTATTGTCTATTTTCTATTGAATCAACCCAAATAACCCTTGGAAAGGATTTATTTCAATACTAAGCTTGGGTGATGCCTGAATTAACACTCAAGTCTGGAGGTGATTAACTAAGAAAGCCACTAAAATATCTACCAAGAAAAATTAATCACGCACATATAATTTCATGCTGTGACTATTTTGTTTTAAACACAGGATTATACTCCTGGCAACCTCTGTTGCAGTTGGAGTAATAGCATTGGTGCCAACTAGGCTAATTAGAGTCAAAGAGATCTTGAAATATAAATGCAAGATATAACCTGTCAAATCTTTTGAACCATAAATTTGAGACGTCTTGTGGGAAAATCTAAAACAGTAATTATTCATAGTCGTAAAAAAAAAATGAAGAGACACTCAGCGGGACAAGAAGTGTGAATAAAAACACAGCTACGAGATCTTGGTCAGATCTGAAACAATAGCTTAAACCCCTGTCTCACGGTACGAGTTCATTCCAAGAGCTCTCCCGAGTTTGCCCTGATTTGAACTTGGAGATTTACGGCAATGGCCGCTCGTCGGTACTCGGGGCTCTCGTGGACATTTTTCATCATGTTGAAAAATTTTCACGAGTCTTCCCGTGCTTACTTGCCGTTAGCGAGTCTTCCCGAGTACCTGCCGTTAGTGTTACGAGCCGTTAAGAGACGTCCCCGAGCTCCGACGTACCCGCTACATTCATTCTCCGTGCTTACCACGAGTTTGACTTTCTTTTAAACTCGGGAGAGCTCTTGGAATGAACTCGTACCGTGGGACAGGGCTATTAGTTTCTTCTTCCGCAGATGCTGCCTGACATGCTGGGTGTTTCCGCCACTTTTAAAATCTCAGATTTCCTTTATCCTCAGTTTAGTTTTGTTTATTGTTTATTGTCACGTGTACCGAGGTACAGTGTAAAGGCTCTGTCTTACCTGTTTGCGGTCATCGGCGGTGAAGCGCGGCGTCGCCGGTAGCGGGGACCGCACGGCAACGGCGAGAGCGTTGAGCCTATCCACTGGAGCGCCGCACGGATGCTGCGCGGGGGCCGAGTAATTCAAACACGGCGGGTCCCACGTGCTTGCGGTAAGTAAAAAAAGGGCGGGCCGACTGCGATGACGTCGGCCCGCCGCACGTGACTCACCTGCGGCGGCTGTGGCGGCGGCCGTCCTGATCGCGGTGCTGTAGCGGTGGCTGTGCCTGCGGCCGTGCCGCACACGTGCCTCACTAGCGGAGGCTGTGGCAGTGGAGGTTTGACGCACGGCGCTCGAGCCACACTGGCGGCGGCCCGTGCGGGCGGCCGTGCCGCACTCGTGCATCACTGGTGGAGGTTGTGCGGTGAGTATATAGTTTTCGACATTGTCGGTTTTATTTTAGCACCGTGCGGTGTTGGGAACACCGCCGCACGGCCCCGGAATTGTGCGTTCTCACGAGTGCGCGGTCTATGGCGGCAGATTCTTCCCGTTTCGCCGCCAATGACCGCAGACTCGTGAGACAGGCCTTTTAAGCTTTAGTCGCGTGCTACCCAGTCAGCGGAAAGACAATAAATAATTACAATCGAGCCGTCCACAGTGTACAGATACAGGATTAAGGCAATATTTGAATTTTCTCGTGTAGGAAGGATATGCTGTTCTAAATCGAAGATGGCCACAAAATGCTGGAGTAACTCAGCGGGACAGGCAGCATCTGTGGAGAGAAGGAATAGGTGACGTTTTGGGTCGAGACCCTTCTTCAGACTAATGTCAGGGGAGTGAGAGGTACATAGATAAGGATGTGTAAGGTGTGAAAACGGGACAAAGGGGATGTATATCAAGGAACATGTAGAATAGATCATTGTTAGCTGGGAGAAGGTAACAATGAACAAACTGAGATAAAATGTAGTCGGAGACAGTCAGACTGGTCTGAGAACTGAGAAGGGGGAGGGATGGAGAGAGAGAGAGAGAGAAAGCAAGGGTTACTTGAAGTCATATTTTATTATCAAATTATAATATCACTATTATAAAATAGAATATTCGAATTTTCTTAATTTTGGTTAGTTTAGAGATACAGCACGGAAACAGGCCCTTCGGCCCATCGGATCCGCACCGACCAGCGATCCAAGCACATTAACACTATCCTAAACCCACTAGGGACAATTTTACATTTACCAAGCCAATTAACCTACAAACCTGCACGTCTTTGGAGTGTGGGACGAAACCGAAGATCTCGGAGAAAACCCGCGCGGGTCACGGGGAGGAACGTACAAACTCCGTACAGACAGCACCCGTAGTCGGGATCGAACCCGGGTCTCTGGCGCTGCATTCGCTGGAAGGCAGCAACTCTACCGCTGCGCCACCGTGACTGCCCTAGACAAAGGGCATGTCACTTGTCATCTTGGGGACGACTCTTACAACTAACTCTCTGATATGTCTGGCCCCTGGAGCAACACTGGTATCGCCATCAAAGGTTTACACATGGAAACTCTCTGGCCTGGCGACTCTCAGGGTCTGACATGCTTTAAATCTGTGGTACAGTGTACTCATTATCTGCCGATCACTTGCCAGGCTTAGTCCACACACCCCCCCCCCCCATTTCTTTTCCAGCTTCCCCCCCACCCCCATTCCCCACCACCCCCACAATAAATCATATTAAATTCTTATGGGATTGGACAGGCTAGATGCAGGAAACATGTTCCCGATGTTGGGGGAGTCCAGAACCTGGGGCCACAGTTTAAGAATAAGCCATTTAGAACGGAGACGAGGAAACACTTTTTCTCACAGAGAGTTGTGAGTCTGTGGAATTCTCTGCCTCAGAAGCCGGTGGAGGCCAATTCACTGGGTGCATCCAAAAGAGAGTTAGACAGAATTCTTAAGGCTAGCAGAATCAAAGGATGTGGGGAGAAGGCAGGAACGGGGTACTGATTGTGGATGATCAGCCATGATCACATTGAATGGCAGTGCTGGCTTGAAGGGCCGAATGTCCTACTCCTGCACCTATTGTCTATGTTTGTATGAAGGGTCTCGACCCGAAACGTCCTCCAGAGATGCTGCCTGACCCAGCAGGTTACTCCAGCATTTTGTGTCTTTTCTTGTAGTTCCTTCTGTCTTCCATCCACCAACATTGTTTGGCTCCAACTAATTCTGCCCAACTGTAGACTTGAGAGATACAGTGTGGAAACAGGCCCTTTGGCCCACTTAGTGAGTCCTTGCCGACCAGCGATCACCCCGTACGTTTTTTTTATCGAAGCCAATTAACATGCAAACCCGCGCGTCTTTGGAGTGTGGGAGGGACTGGAGCACCCGTGGAAAACCCACGAGGTCACGGGGAGAACGTGCAGACTCCGTACAGACAGCGCCCGTCGGTCAGGATTGAACCCGGGTCCCTGGCCTTGTGAGGCAGCAGCTCTACCCGCTGCGCCACCGTGCCACCAATGTTGTGGGCACTGCCCACAGAAGCAACTTGTGGTCTATTCTTTCTATCAGAGGTGCTACGAATGACCGCTGAGAAAGGCAACAAATATCTGTAGACTCATTAAAAATGTACGCTATGATGTACTTTAATAGATGCTCTGAATCTCAAATTTAAATAAGGACATCTGCACTTCAACCCTGCTTTTCATATTTATATTGAGATGTACATATTTTATCATGCATATATGGATTAATTATTTATGTTTTGGTTCAAAAAAGATACAAGGACACAAGCACTGAATTTAATAAATTTCCTAAGTTAATGTGACTTAAAATGCACGTGAGATATTACTTCGATTTAGTTGAACTTGCAGAGATTGAAAGCTGATTTAATATTTGGTTGATATTATTTTTTAACAACCAAAATTAACAAATTTGGTCCTGATATGTCATGCTTACATAAGCTGCAACATTAGTAGACGTCTCTTTTAGTTCAAAGGTGGACAAAAATGCTGGAGCAACTCAGCGGGTGAGGCAGCATCGATGGAGCGAAGGAAAAGGTGGCGTAGAGACCCTTCTTCAGACATTTCTTTTAGTTCAGTTTAGTTTATTGTCAGGTGTACCGAGGTACAGTGAAAAGCTTTTCTGTTGCGTGCTAACCAGTCAGCAAAAAGACGATACGTGATTGTACTCGATCCACTTACAGTGTAGAGATTACATGTTAAGGGAACAACGCTTAGTGCAAGGTAAAGGGCCTGTCCCACTTGGACGACCTAATCCACCAGTTTAGAAGACCCTAGATGAGTTGAAAAAAAATGTTTAGGTCATGTTGACTCGCCGAAGTAAAAGACTTCTACGACCATGTCTACGACCTCCTACGACTATGTCTACGACCTCCTACGACTATGTCTACGACCTCCTACGCCTCAGTCTTCCACACTAAAGACCAACTACGACGCTACGAGTGGAAAATTACACATGATAAAATGAAGTCATGTTTGCATTGTTTTTCTCGGGCCAGTTACCGACCCACGACTATCATCACCACCGACCTACGACTACGACCTACGAGTAAAAAGTATCCATTTTTTCCATGCCGACCTTTTTTTTTACTCGTGGACATTTTGATCAGGCTGGAAAAAACGCCGCGACCTACTTGAGGCCACGAGTACGCGGAGACCACTCACGAGCATGAGGAAGAGTTACGAAGACCTCCTATGACCTCGTGGAGACCACGCTGCGAGTATGAAGTCAAGGGCAAACTCGCAGAGGTCGCCAATTAGGTGGTGAAAGTGGGACAGGGGCTTAAAGCCAGCAAAATCTGATCAAGGGTAGTTTGTCAAAGGGAGCTGGTCTTCTTGGGTGACAATGAGTGAAGAGATGAGTGGGTCGGTGTTGGGATCTGTGTCTGGCCACAGCGGTCTGAAGAAGGGTCTCAGCCCAAAACGTCACCCGTCCTTCTCTCCAGAGATGCTGCCTGTCCCGCTGATTCTCGCCAGCATTTTTGTCTACCCTTCGATTTTTCCAGCATCTGCAATTCCTTCTTAAACATCCAATTGTGGAGACTCATGTTCCCTGAGTTTGATGTGCGGGAAGGAACTGCAGATGCTGGTTGATAGTGAAGATAGACACATGGTTTGCTGAAAGGGGTGTCATAGATTTAAAATAGTACAGGGTGGTCAAAGTGGCTTCATTACATTGCCCTACATCAGTCAGGGTTATTGGGTGTAGAAGTTGGGACATTGTTATACAGGTGTACAAGACATTGAGGTGAGTCAACATTTGGAGTATTGTGTTCTGTTGTGTCACCCTGCTGTCAGAAGGGCGTTATTAAGCTGAAAAGAATGCAGAGATGATTTACGAGGCTGTTGCCAGGACTTGAGGGTCCTGAGCTATTGGGCGAGGTTGGGCAGGGCTAAGACTTTATTCCATGGCCTACAGGAGGATGAGGGGTGATCTTATAGAGCTGTATAAAATGAATACATCAGGTGAATACACACACACGGTCTAGCACACAGGATTAAGAGATCAAGAACTAGAGGACATAGGTTTAAGGTGAGTGATGAACATTTAATTGAACCTGAGGGGCAACTTTTCACACAGAGGGTAGTGTATACAGGAAACATGTTCCCAATGTTGGGGGAGTCCAGAACCAGGGGCCACACAGTTTAAGAATAAGGGGTTAGCCATTTAGAATGGAGATGAGAAAAAAAAATTCTCACAGAGAGTTGTGAGTCTGTGGAATTCTCTGCCTCAGAGGGGGGTGGAGGCCGGTTCTCTGGATACTTTCAAGAGAGAGTAGACGGCTCTTAAAGATAGCGGAGTCAGGGGATATGGGGAGAAGGCAGGAACGGGGTACTGTGTGGATGATCAGCCATGATCAATACAATACAAATTTATTCATCACATGCCCCAACGAAGGCGCTGTGAATGAATTTGCCAGCAGCGATACAATTGAAAAAAAGAACACACAATAACAATAAGATTTAACACAAACATCGACCACAGTATTCTTCACTGTGGTGGAAGGCAACGAAGTTCGGCCAGTCCTCCTCCTTTGTTCATCCGTGGTCGGGGCCATGAACCTCCGGAGTCGCCGCTACGGACAACCAGATGTACAGCCCCTTGAATGGTGGTGCTGGCTCGAAGGGCCAACTGGCCTACTCCTGCACCTATTGTCTATTGTCTATTGTCTACATGCAACAAGCTACCAGAGGAGGTTGTTGAGTTTTTAAGAAGGAACTGCAGATGCTGGAAAATCGAAGGCAGACAAAAGTCTACCTTCGGGACGAAACGTTGCCTATTTCCTTCGCTCCGTAGATGCTGCTGCACCCGCTAAGTTCCTCCAGCACTTTTGTCTACCTCAGAGGAGGTTGTTGAGGCAGGTACAATAACAGAATTTAAAAGACATTTGGACAAGTACATGGATAGAAAAGGATTAGGGCCAAATGTGGGTAAATGAGACAATGGACAATAGGTGCAGGAGTGGGCCATTTAGCCCTTTGAGCCAGCACCGCCATTCAATGTGATCATGGCTGATCATCCCCAATCAGTACCAACGGACACCCTGGTTGGCATGGACGGAGTCGGTTGTTTCTGTGCTGTTTTGAGTCGCTAACTACCTCCAAGCCATCAGATATTTGAATTTGCACTAATCACTTTGCATTTCTTTTGCACTTGCACCTACGTTTAACATGACGCTGCTGGGTACTGTCCTTCCTGTATATATTGTCCTTCGTACGATATTGTCTGTATTATTTATTATTTATTGTGTGTTGTTGTGGGATGTATTGTACTGAATTGTATCTGTCTGAGAGCGAACCAAGACACATTCCTATCAACTTGTTGACATGGCAATAAACTTCTTGAATCATAAATCTTGAATCTTAACTACCCAATCATTGTTTACTAATACTCCACCAGACTTAATGCACTGCCCACATCTACGATACACCTCAGCTTTAAAACTATTTACTGCTCGGATGAAAACCATTCATATGAACCTTTCTTTATGCCACACAATTCCTTTGCCAATGAAGTAGCATTACAAATTTCAGATAGATGAGATTTAAATCATTTTTGACAAAACACCGAGATGTTTGAAGATCTAAAAAGCTTCCTTTGATTACGGCTTAGTGGATGGAAACATTTGGCAAGATTTACCTTCAAGCAGTTGGCAATCTGGAGGAAGTTGATGCTAGTGGGGAATCAATTGCTTTGAAGCAAAGGCCTTAAAATCCATTCAAAACTCGGTTCAAAACACTGTGAAGGCATGGTGGTGCAGCGGTAGAGTTGCTGCCTCACAGCGCCAGAGACCCAGGATCGACCCTGACCATGAGTGCTGTCCGTACGGAGTTTGTACCTTCTCCCCCGTGACCCTGCGTGGGTTTTCTTCCGAGATCTTCGCTTTGGAGAACCTTTGGAGAACATTGGATAGGTGACGTTCGTTTCGAGAGCATTGTTCAGCCTCAAGCCGAAAAGTCACCCATTCCTTCTCTCCCACAGATGCTGCCTGACCCGCTGAGTTACTCCCAGCGTTACTCTGTGAAACGTCACCTATCCATGTTCTCCACAGATGCTGCCTCACCGCTGAGTTACTCCAACACTCTGTGAAACGTCACCTATCCATGTTACGGCAGCATCTATGGAGCGAAGGAATAGGCAACGTTTCGGGCCGACACGTTGGCCTATTTCCTTCAGGGTTTCGGCCCGAAAGGTTGCCCATTTCCTTCGCTCCACAGATGCTGCCTGACCCGCTGAGTTACTCCAGCACTCTGTGAAACGTCACCTATCCATGTTCTCCACAGATGCTGCCTGACCCGCTGAGTTACTCCGGCACTCTGTGTGTTTTTTTAATGTGTGCTGTACAAAGTACAGCATTTCACAATCCAGCGGCGACCAGAAAAACGCTACGATTCTTTGGGCGACTGAGGAGGCGACCCCCCAGCGACCATGTGGCGACACCCCCAGCCTAGTCGCCTGTAGTCGCTTAAAACAATCGCCCAAGTGGGACAGGGGCATACTCAGCGGACAGGCAGAATCTCTGGAGAGAAGGAACGGGTGACGGTTTCGAGGTGAGACTCTTCTTTGTATTATCCAGTGCCACAGTTGCGGGACACACTATCTTTCATCCACACATGAACCTTTCCGGCTTCACTGCCGTCACTCTAATGGGCACACATTGCTATTACGAAGGATAATTAATGTGGAATACCCGGCAGGTTTGGGATGTTCGTCCTGCCAATAGGACAATAGACAATAGGTGCAGGAGTAGGCCATTCGGGCCCTTCGAGCCAGCACCGCCATTTCAATGTGATCATGGCTGATCATCCCAATCAGTACCCCGTTCCTGCCTTCTCCCCATATCCCCTGACTTTGCTATTTTAAGAGCCCTAGCTAGCTCTCTCTTGAAAGCATCCAGAGAACTGCCTCCACCCGCCCCTCTGAGGCAGAGAATTCCAGACTCACCACTCTCTGTGAGAAAAAGTGTTTCATCGTCTCCGTTCTAAATGTCTTACTCCTTATTCTTAAATGCCGGGACCAATGCTGTGGATTTCCGAATAAATGGGAATGAAAGCAGGGACTTGTGGCAAAGTGCCTCGACGTGGAACTCGTTGCTCTCTCAAAGACTTTTCATTTACTTACGGGTAAATAATTCATGTGCAGCTTGACATTCAATTCCGCACATAGCAAGACCCCGCTGAAGTATTGTACAATGCCTGCTAAAGCTGTGAACTGCACTGCCTGAACTGGCTTATTGCTGTTGTGTCTCTGCACTCTTGTTCAGGAAGCTGCCTATGATTAGTACAATGAGAGGCACTGGTCTGATGCTGCCCAGACTTGATGTAAAAGAGAGCTGTAACGTTACCTATTCCTTCTCTCCATAGATGCTGCCTCACCCGGCTGAGTTCCTCCAGCATTTTTGTCTACCTTCGATTTTTTCCAGCATATGCAGTAATTTCTTATGCAAATCTTCTTGGGAGGGGGGGTTGTATTAACTGGGGGGGTTGTATTAACTGGGGGGCTGTATTAACTGGGGGGGATGTATTAACTGGGGGGGGGCTGTATTAACTGGGGGGTTGTATTAACTGGGGGGGCTGTATTAACTGGGGGGGCTGTATGAACTGGGAGGGGTTGTATTAACTGGGGGGCTGTATTAACTTGGGGGCTGTATTAACTGATGGGTTGTATTAACTGGGGGGGCTGTATTAACTTGGGGGCTGTATTAACTGGGGGTTGTATTAACTGGGGGGGGGGCCTGTATTAACTGGGGGGCTGTATTAACTGGGGGGGTGTATTAACTGGGGGGGGGCTGTATTAACTGGGGGGGCTGTATTAACTGGGGGGCTGTATTAACTGGGGGGCTGTATTAACTGGGGGGCTGTATTAACTGGGGGGGGCTGTATTAACTGGGAGGGGTTGTATTAACTGGGGGGCTGTATTAAACTGGGGGGCTGTATTAACTGGGGGGCTGTATTAACTGGGGGGGCTGTATTAACAGGGGGGCTGTATTAACTGGGGGGCTGTATTAACTGGGGGGCTGTATTAACTGGGGGGGCTGTATTAACTGGGAGGGCAGTTGTATTAACTGGGGGGCTGTATTAACTGGGGGGCTGTATTAACTGGGGGGCTGTATTAACTGGGGGGGCTGTATTAACTGGGGGCTGTATTAATGGGGGGCTGTATTAACTGGGGGGGGCTGTATTAACTGGGAGGGGTTGTATTAACTGGGGGGGCTGTATTAACTGGGGGCTGCATTAACTGGGGGGCTGTATTAACTGGGGGGGATGTATTAACTGGGGGGTGGCTGTATTAACTGGGGGGGGGCTGTATTAACTGGGGGGGCTGTATTAACTGGGGGGCTGTATTAACTGGGGGGCTGTATTAACTGGGGGGCTGTATTAACTGATGGGTTGTATTAACTGGGGGGCTGTATTAACTGGGGGGGGCTGTATTAACTGGGGGGCTGTATTAACTGGGGGGCTGTATTAACTGGGGGGCTGTATTAACTGGGGGGCTGCATTAACTGGGGGGCTGTATTAACTGGGGGGCTGCATTAACTGGGGGGCTGTATTAACTGGGGGGGATGTATTAACTGGGGGGGTGGCTGTATTAACTGGGGGGCTGTATTAACTGGGGGGGATGTATTAACTGGGGGGGGGGGCTGTATTAACTGGGGGGCTGCATTAACTGGGGGGCTGCATTAACTGGGGGGCTGTATTAACTGGGGGGGATGTATTAACTGGGGGGGTGGCTGTATTAACTGGGGGGCTGTATTAACTGGGGGGGATGTATTAACTGGGGGGGGGGGCTGTATTAACTGGGGGGCTGTATTAACTGGGGGGTGGCCGTATTAACTGGGGGGGGCTGTATTAACTGGGGGGGCTGTATTAACTGATGGGTTGTGTTGACTGGGTTCTCTGAACTGATTGGGCCTTCCTGCCTCCTTATCTCATTCACCTCGGCGGGTCTCGTGTCAAACCTCCAGCTGTATCTCCTGTGAGCAATTGTCTGGTTGCAAACAGTTGATAACCATTTGCCAGTGATTGTTGCCGAGGTTCAGCTGAAGGTCACGGGCTGACAGGGCAGGCGGTCGATGGCTCTGCCACCCATCGACAGACAGACAGACAGACAGACAGACAGACAGACAGACAGACAGACAGACAGACAGACAGACACCCCATTCGTCAACTCCTGCCCATCTCAACCCTCTCGCAGATCGCCAGACCAGCGCGCGGAACTAAACGCTGCCTCGCTCCTCCCAGCTATTGATTCAGAAAATCTCATCATGTACTGTGTGAAGAGGGGTGCATGGATAGGACAGGTTTGGAGGGACATGGACCAAACGCTGGCAGGTGGGACTAGTGTAGCTGGGACGTGTTGGCGATTCAAACAATAGGCACTTGTGCTATGAATGCAGGATGAGCGCTCAACTACGAAAACCAAGCCCAAGGCCAAAGTATTATCTAACTATCTAACTAAATATACCAACTTACTAAATAACCGTATGCGTAAAAAACAGCTACCTACATATTTACTAGCTCTTAAACAAAAACAAGTAATCGTGTAGATGGAAGTTTGTCATTGGGGTTATCAAGTGGGCACCTCCCTTCATTGGTGTCCTGTTGAGTTAGACCCGCGACACCTCAGGAAGAATAAGGGGAAGTCATTTAGAACGAAGACGAGGAAACACTTTGTTTCAGAAGGAACTGCAGATGCTGGAAAATCGAAGGTCGACAAAAGTGCTGGAGAAACTCAGCGGATGCAGCAGCATCTATGGAGCGAAGGAAATAGGCAACGTTTCAGGCCGAAACCCTTCTTCAGACGAGGAAATACTTCTTCGCACAGAGAGTTGTGAGTCTGTGGAATTTTCTGCCTCAGAGGGCGGTGGAGGCCGGTTCTCTGGATACTTTCAAGAGAGAGCTAGATAGGGCTCTTAAAGATAGCGGAGTCAGGGGATATGGGGAGAAGGCAGGAACGGGGTACTGATTGGGGATGATCAGCCATGATCACATTGAATGGCGGTGCTGGCTCGAAGGGCTGAATGGCCTGCTCCTGCACCTGTTGTCTATTGAAGGCTCAACAGTTGGTGCTGGCATCCCAGAACTAATGAACGAACAAACAAACAAACAAACAAACAAACCCTCGTCTTGTAGCGTTTCGTAGCGGCTCGTACGAGTAAAAAGTAACAATTGTTTTCATCGCGAGTATTATTTTACTCGTGGACATTTTTCACAGTGTTGAAAAAACATCACGAGTTTACCGGATTTCCCGAGTACCTACCGTTACTCGTACGAGCCGCTACGAGACATCCACGAGCTCCTACGGACCCGCTACGGGACATTCTCCGAGTTCGAATCAGGGGAAAACTCGGGAGAACTCTTGAATTACCTCGTACAGTGGGACAGGCCCTTAACTCATCGTGCTTCAGACGTTGTATTTTGAGCACAGCATCCGCTGGGCGTGGGGGCCCACCACTCAGGCCGTCCTGAGTTATGGGCCGGTTCGACTTCCAGCTCGCTATTTATTTTTGCAGTTTTACAGTTAAATTCTCTTAACCTCGAAGATCTACACGGGCGGTGAAAAGCCAGCCACACAAACAAATGGGCGGCAGTCTCTCGTGTCATTCAGAGCCCCGTCTACAGTCTGTGACTCGAAAGTAGTGGTTCCTGGGAAAATAATACTGTGGTGTCGGCGCCTAAAATGTCAGCGCTGGAATCCATGGAGTTCAGCTCAGTTCAGTTTATTGTCACGTGTAGCGGGGTACAGTGAAAAGCTTTTGTTGCGTGCTAACCAGTCAGCGGGAAGACAAGACATGATTACAATCGAGCCATCTACAGTGTACGGATACATGATAAGGGAATAACGTTTAGTGCAAGGTAAAGCCCAGCAAAGTCCGATCATGGATAGCTGTTATCAGGCAACTGAACCAACTAGACAGCGGTCCTGACCTACCATCTACCTCATTGGAGACACTTGGACTACCTTTAATTGGTCTTTATTTTGCATTAAACCTCATCCCCATTATCCTGTATCTGTACCCTGTGGACGGCTCGATTGTAATCAATTCCGCTGACTGGATAGCACGCAACATAAAGCTTTTCACTGTACCTCGGTACACGTGAAAGATAGATTCTTGATTAGTACGGGTGTCAGGGGTTGCAGGGAGAAGGCAGGAGGGGTTAGTAGGGAGAGATACATCAGCCATGATTAAATGATGGGCCGAATGGCCTAATTCTACTCCCAGTACTTCAATTCAATTCAATTTAATTGCCCTTTATTGTCATTCAAACAAGCAACGTTTGAACGGAATTTCCGTTCTTCTGACCTCATGACAATAAACTAACATAAACTAAACTAGTCTGCGGGTGATTGCAAATCTCCAATGAGGGTCAGGTCACCGTGTAGAATGACATGAGGTCATTGAACTAAATAGAATGGAGAACTTAGAACAGTAGAAACAAGGAACTGCGGATGCTGCCTTACGAAAAGAAACACAACGGACAGTTTAGAGAAGGGTCCCGAGCCGAAACGTCACCTATCCATGTTCTCCACAGATGCTGCCTGACCCGCTGAGTTACTCCAGCACTCTGTGAAACGTCACCTATCCATGTTCTCCACAGATGCTGCCTGACCCGCTGAGTTACTCTGGCACAGTGTACTTCTGTGCTTTGTAAGCTATACGGAACCACACTATAAATGATAAGGTAGACCAAAATTCTGGAAAAACTCAGCGGGTTCGGCAGCATCTATGGAGCGAAGGAAATAGGCAACGTTTCGGCCCGAAACCCTTCCGGGTTTCGGCCCGAAACGTTGCCTATTTCCTTCAGGGTTTCGGCCCGAAAGGTTGCCCATTTCCTTCGCTCCACAGATGCTGCCTGACCCGCTGAGTTACTCCAGCACTCTGTGAAACGTCACCTATCCATGTTCTCCACAGATGCTGCCTGACCCGCTGAGTTACTCCAGCACTCTGTGAAACGTCACCTATCCATGTTCTCCACAGATGCTGCCTGACCCGCTGAGTCCCACTTTCACGACCTAATTCACGACCTTTTTTACTCGTGGACATTTTTTATCGGGCTAGAAAAAACGCCCCGACCTACTTGATGCCACGAGTACCTACGACTAGCATCACAACCTACCTACGACCTCGTGACGGCCATGCTGTGAGTATGAGTCAAGGGCAAACTCAGCAGAGGTCGTGAATTAGGTGGTGAAAGTGGGACAGGCCTTTTACTCCTCCACTCTGTGTCCTTTTTTCGTAGAACAATACAACACAGGAGCAGGTTCTTTGGCCCACGATGTCTGTGCCAAAACACGTTGACAGGTTAAGCTAATCTCCTCTTCCTCCATTCCCTGCACGGCCAGTGCTGTTTGCAAGGAGTTTTGCATGTTCTCCCTGTGACCACGTGGGTTTTCTCCGGGTGCTCTGGCTTCCTCCTGCACGCCAAAGACATATAGGTTTGTAGGCTAAGTGACATCTGTAAAATTGTCCCCAGTGTGTCGGATCGTGCTAGTGTGGCCTCGGTGGGCCAAAGGGCCCGTATCCTACGCTGTATCTCCACAGGCTAAAGTCAAGTCTAAATGGTCTTACTCCTGGCATTTATGCCATTGATTGATATTATTGATTCGGAAAATTGATAGTCATTTTGTTTGATCATTTCGTTTGTGTCTGGTCACCTAACCAGTTGTCTGAGGGGAATTGGACTCATAAGCTGTGGTGTTTGACGGCAGATTTCAATTTGGGGGGGAAAATGGGGGAAATGACTGCAAAGGGGGCAGAGTTTGAGAACACCACGATCTGCAAACATATCCCGACAAGAGACTTCACTTCCTTTCTCAACCCGCTGGCTGCATCATTGGTAACATGCTGCCCTCTGCTGGGTAAAATTAATTTAGTTTTAGATTACTTTAGTTTAGTTAAACAGGCCCTTCGGCCCACCGAGTCCGTGCCGACCAGCGGTCCCCGCACACTAACGCTATCCGACACACACTAGGGCCAATCTACAATTTTTAATCGAAGCCAATTAACCTGCAAACCTGCACGCCTTTGGAGTGTGGGAGGAAACCGGAGCACCCGGGGAAACCCCACGCAGGTCACGGGGAGAAGGTACAAACTCCGTACAGACAGCACCTGTAGTCAGGATCGAACCCGTGTCTCTGGCGCGGTGAGGCAGCAACTCTACTGCTGCGCCACCGTGCGGCCTGATAATGTATTCAAATTCTTCAATGCATATCACTATCAAAATACTACGTACCGGGAAAATTAAATTATCAAGGACTCACTGAAATGCAAAGTTCTCAAATTTGCTATTTTTAGTTAAGTTTAGTTTAGTTTAGTTTGGTTTAGCTTAGTTTAGTTTAGAGATACAGTGCGGAAACAGGCCCTTCGGCCCACCGGGTCCGTACTGACCAGCGATCCCCACACATTTACACTATCCTACATCCACTAGGGACAATTTATTTTACACTTACACCAAGCCAATTAACCTACAAACCTGCACGTCTTTGGAGTGTGGGAGGAAACCGAAGATCTCGGAGAAAACCCACGTGGGTCACGGGGAGAACGTACAAACTCCGTACAGATAGCACCCGTAGTCAGGATCGAACCCGGGTCTCTGGCGCTGTGAGGCAGCAACTCTACCGCTGCGTCACCGTGCCACCCGTTATCTGTGGCTGATTACACGGATAATCATTTTATTCTGTAACCAAGACCTAGTTTGTTACCTAATTAAGTCTTTCTGTACACTGCATTCTGTAGTCACGACCTCGTTTTACTGTTAATCAAGTTTCTGTGCAATCTTGTCAGCTGAGAATGTAAAAGCTGTACCAAAGTCGTGCTCAGGAGATCAGCTTTGACCGGTCTCCTGGTTTTAATAAATCTCCCGTTACTTCGATCACCGACTGCGTGCCTTTTCTATTTGCTACCACAATAGACAATAGGTGCAGGAGTAGGCCATTCAGCCCTTCGAGCCAGCACCGTCATTCAATGTGATCATGGCTGATCATCCCCAATCAGTACCCCGTTCCTGCCTTCTCCCCATATCCCCTGACTCCGCTATCTTTAAGAGCCCTATCTAGCTCTCTCTTGAAAGTATCCAGAGAACCTGCCTCCACCGCCCTCTGAGGCAGAGAATTCCACAGACTCACAACTCTCTGTGTGAAAAAGTGTTTCCTCGTCTCCGTTCTAAATTGCTAACCCCTTATTCTTAAACTGTGTGGCCCCTGGTTCTGGACTCTCCCAACATCGGGAACATGTTTCCTGCCTATAACGTGTCCAAACCCCTTAATAATCTTATATGTTTCAATAAGAACCCTCTCATCCTTCTAAACTCCAGAGTATACAAGCCCAGCCGCTCCATTCCCTCAGCATATGACAGTCCCGCCATCCCGGGAATTAACCTGGTGAACCTACACTGCACTCCCTCAATAGCAAGGACGACAACATAGAATTGGAACTCTGGACACTTGGAGCGCCACTTCCCAGGGTCAGTTTCAGGGCAGCAGTTCCAAGCCAAGCAGGTCTAAGATTCGGAAACATGGTCTATTTTCCTCCCACACCTAAACCTCGAACACTTCAGGAAATGTTCATGTCAGAGATTGAATGGATGCTACACTGTAGCTAATTACACTCGCACATCCTGCTCATCAATCATCTGGCAAATCAAATCAATAACAAACGCTTAAAAATTACTTCAAATTAAAGTGATTAATATGACTGGTATCAATGCTGTTCGCATCTCCGTGTTAAATCTGGTTTCGTGTACACTGCATTCAAGTGAATATAATGGAAATCATTTTACAATGGTAAAGGAAAATAGATGACCATGTTCAGCTCAGATTCACAGCGCGGAAACAGTCCCTTCGGCCCACGGAGCCCGTGCCGACCAGCGATGCCCGCGTAATAACACTATCCTACGCACACACACACACACACACACTGGGGACAATTTACAATGTTACCAAAGCTAATTAACCTACAAAACCTGCACATTTGAGTATAGGAGCAGGGAGGTTCTACTGCAGTTGTACAGGGTCTTGGTGAGACCACACCTGGAGTATTGCGTACAGTTTTGGTCTCCAAATCTGAGGAAGGACATTATTGCCATAGAGGGAGTGCAGAGAAGGTTCACCAGACTGATTCCTGGGATGTCAGGACTGTCTTATGAAGAAAGACTGGATAGACTTGGTTTATACTCTCTAGAATTTAGGAGATTGAGAGGGGATCTTATAGAAACTTACAAAATTCTTAAGGGGTTGCACAGGCTAGATGCAGGAAGATTGCTCCCGATGTTGGGGAAGTCCAGGACAAGGGGTCACAGCTTAAGGATAAGGGGGAAATCCTTTAAAACCGAGATGAGAAGAACTTTTTTCACACAGAGAGTGGTGAATCTCTGGAACTCTCTGCCACAGAGGGTAGTCGAGGCCAGTTCATTGGCTATATTTAAGAGGGAGCTAGATGTGGCCCTTGTGGCTAAAGGGATCAGAGGGTATGGAGAGAAGGCAGGTACGGGATACTGAGTTGGATGATCAGCCATGATCATATTGAATGGCGGTGCAGGCTCGAAGGGCCGAATGGCCTACTCCTGCACCTAAATTCTATGTTTCTATGTTTCTATGAAACCGGAGCACCCGGACAAAACCAACGCAGGTCACGGGGAGGACGTACAAACTCCGTCAAAGACAGCACCCGTAGTCAGGATAGAACCCGGGTCTCTGGCGCTGTGAGGCAGCAACTCTACCGCTGCTCCGGAGTGGATGAGGCTGGCTCCATTCGAATTTTGTATTTTGATGACAGGTTATTAATGCAGATGTGTGGGGCAAAGTTCTTTGTTTACACACAGAGAGAGGTGGGTGCCTGGGACGCGCTGCCAGGGGTGGTGGTGGAGGCAGATACGATAGTGGCCTTTAAGAGGATTTTAGACAGGCCCGTGAATATGCAGGGAATGGAGGGATATGGACCATGTGCAGGCAGATGAGACCAGTTTAACATGGCATCGTGTTCAGCACAGACATTGTGGGCCGAAGGGCCTCTTCCTGTTCTATGTAAGAAGGAGCTGCAGATGCTGGTTTAAACCGAAGATAGACACAAAAAGCTGGAGTAACTCAGCGGGACAGGCAGCATCTCTGGAGAGAAGGAATGGGTGACGTTTCTGGTCGAGACCCTTCCTCAGTCTGAAGAAGGGTCGCAACCCGAAATGTCACCCATTCCCTCTCTCCAGAGATGCTACCTGACCCGCTGAGTTATTCCAGCACTCTATGAAACATCATCTATCAATGTTCTCCATAGATGCTGCCTGTCCTGCTGAGTTACTCCAGTTTTTTGTGCCTTACTGGTCTATTAAGAGCTGACGTCACCATGATATGCAGCATATTGAAGAAAATGCAAGTCTATCCTTGGTCCCAGAAGCCGGGTTGAGCCACTGCCTCACAGGGCCAGAGACCCCTGTTCCATCCTCAACTCGACTGCTGTTTGTGTGGAGTTTGCACGTTCTCCCTGCGACCTCGTTGGTTTCGTCCGGGTGCTCCGGTTTCCTCCCACATCCCAAAGACGTGCGGGTTTGTAGGTTAATCGTCCGTCTGTAAATTGTCCCCTAGTGTGCAGGGAGTGGATGAGAAAGTGGGATAACACGGGACTAGTGCGATCGAGGGTCGGCGTGGATTCGGTGGGCTGAAGGGCCTGCATCCATCCAAACCAAACTAAGAATCAAGAGTAGTGTTCCATTTGTCACGCTCTCTATTTTACCTTTGCTACTTTCGCAGGTTGATAAGGTGGAGACTGGTCGACAGACAGGGAACAATCCCTTGTTATTGAATCAATTAAAACATTTCATGGTCTTAAAAGGTCAAGAGACTTTTTCCCCGGAATAGAGGAACCAAGAACTAGTGGGCGTAGGTTTAAAGTGAGATGAGAAAGGTTTAATAGGAACCCGAGGGGCAACTTGTTCTCATGGATGATGTTGGGTGTATGGAACGAGCTGCCAGAGGATCTATTTCAGGCATTTAAAAGACATTTGAACAGCCGCATGGATGGGTGAGGTGGAGAGAGTCACGGTGGCGCAGCGGTAGAGTTGCAGCCTCACAGCAAAATGCAGCGCCGGAGACCCGGGTTCGATCCTGAGTACGGCCGCTGCCTGTACGGAGTTGGGTTTTCGCCGAGATCTTCGCTTTCCTCCCACACTCCAAAGAGGTGCAGGTTTGTAGGTTAATTGGCTGGATTAATGTAAAAATTGTCCAGTATAAACTTGTCCAGCTTCCAGTATAGTCCCTGGTGGACTCTTCGGAAGGTTCAAGGCGCAAGGTCCAAGGTTCAAGGTCCAAGGTCTAAGGTTCAAGGTTCAAGGTCCAAGGTTCAAGGTCCAAGGTACAAGGTTCAAGGTCCAAGGTCTAAGGTTCAAGGTTCAAGGTGCAAGGTCTAAGGTTCAAGGTCTAAGGTTCAAGGTTCAAGGTTCAAGGTCCAAGGTGCAAGGTCTAAGGTTCAAGGTCCAAGGTTCAAGGTTCAAGGTCCAAGGTTCAAGGTGCAAGGTTCAAGGTTCAAGGTACAAGAGCCAAAGATGGGTATCTGGGACTAGTTCAGCTGGGGCATTTTGGTTGTCATGGGCAAGCTGGGCCGAAGGGCCTGTTTCCGTGCTGTACGACTGTGAATTCCAACCATCTCTGAAAAGAAGAATCCAAGTGTCTCCGCACGTCACTGATTGTGTGAAGCTATAGGAATTAGTTGAATATTTTAAAGATAATTTATGATTTGAGTGCAGCTTGCGGGGATTTAAACCTCCACGAGTAATATACAACATAATTAGATTGTTGGTAATTATCCGTTGTTTAGTTCATTCATTAAGAATTTCACACCGAGTACACAGTGTTCTTCTTTCCAGTTGGAAATTAGACCTTAGATTAAGACTCTCTTCAGAGTGTAATCAGAGAGGCAGGTGGTATAAGACATTACAGATAAAGTTTGCCCAAGAAACAGATAATGAGATATCAACAACATCTTTTTTCTTCAAGAATTTTCCTCCAGTGGTAACATGGTAACATAGAAAAACAGGTGCAGGAGTAGGCCATTCGGCCCCTTGAGCCAGCACCACCATTCAATATGCCTGTGACTGAGGACATCCAGACCAGACCATCCCACACATCGTGAATGACTGCCCACTGAGGCTTTTCCCTCGGGGACTATCCCAACGTTTAAGAAGCAGTTGGACAGGTACATGGATAGGACAAGTGGAGGCAGGTTCTCTGGATACTTTCAAGAGAGAGCTAGATAGGGCTCTTAAAGATAGCGGAGTCAGGGGATATGGGGAGAAGGCAGGAACGGGGTACCGATTGGGGATGATCAGCCATGATTACATTGAATGGTAGTGCTGGCTCGAAAGGCCGAATGGCCTACTCCTGCACCTATTGTCTATTGATAGCCATTGGGCACGGTCTTACCATCATTAGCCATAAAATATTCTGTGCGCACATTAGCCATAAATGTGACTGGGCATTGCTTCATCTTGCCTGAGGTCATTGAAGCTTGATGGTTTAGTCACTTTATGTATACGAGATAACTGCCGAGATGAAACTGAACCTTCGATGGTTTTTTCCGCATATCCTTTGGCTCAGCAAGCTGCACATCAGCCAATGTGGTGCTGAAACTGAAATTGTCCCAGCACTGTTGTTGTAAATGTTCCCATCAGCTTCAGGGGTTCCGACCTCATTCGGGCCGATTCCATTAGGCGGCTTCATTTCAAATTGCTTACCGCGCAGATTTTCAAGAACGTTTGCCATCTGTACTGAAACGGAACAATGAAATGACTTGTAGCAAACTTACTGCTCCTTGAAATATTACAGCTCAAAGCATTAAGTCACCGCGCCAACATCTCGGTTCGTCACTGGGTCGGGACATTTCATTAACTGCCCCCTCACCTCTGAAGGTTTATTTATTTGGCATTTTCCGGCACTTGCGTATTTTTCATATTGAGGTTCCTCAAGTATAATAGAAAAATGAGAGATCTTTAGTTTACAATACTTTACCTACTGTAGAATGTACAGTTCTTTAGATGAAAGGTAGACACAAATTGCTGGAGTAACTCGGCGGGACAGGCAGCATCTCTGGAGAGAAGGAATGGGTGCTGGGTTGAGACCCTTCTTTGCTGCTTGTCCCGCTGAGTTACTCCAGCATTTTGTGTATCTACGGTTTAAACCAGCATCTGCAGTTCCTTCCTACACAGTACTTTAGATGCACGGAGTCTCTTGCCCAGAGTAGGTGAATCGAGGAGCAGAGGACATGGGTTTAAGGTGAAAGGGAAAAGATTTATGTTAAAATGTGTTTTGTGTGGAGAGGGGAGGGGAGGGGAGGGGAGGGGAGAGGAGAGGTGAGAGAGGTGAGAGAGGGGAGGAGAGGGGAGGGGAGGGGAGAGGAGAGGTGAGAGAGGTGAGAGAGGGGAGGAGAGGGGAGGAGAGGAGAGGAGAGGAGAGGAGAGGAGAGGAGTGGGGGGAAGGGGAGGAGAGTAGAGGAGAGGGGAGGGGAGGGGAGGAGAGGGGAGGAGAGGAGAGGGGAGGGGAGAGGAGAGGAGAGGAGAGGGGAGGGGAGGGGAGAGGAGGAGAGGAGAGGAGAGGAGGGGAGATGAGGGGAGAGGAGGGGAGAGGAGGGGAGAGGATGGAAGAGGAGAGGAGAGGGGTGGGGAGGAGAGGAGAGGAGAGGAGGGGAGAAGAGGGGAGAGGAGGGGAGAGGAGGGGAGAGGAGGGAAGAGGAGAGGAGAGGGGTGGGGAGGAGAGGAGAGGAGAGGAGAGGAGAGGAGAGGGGAGAGGGGCGAGGGGAGAGGGGAGAGGGGAGAGGGGAGAGGGGAGAGGAGGGGAGAGGAGGGGAGAGGAGGGGAGAGGAGAGGAGAGGGATATTGGTTCGCAGGAACTGCTCCAGTAGTACGAGCGCGCGGGCCGACTGGCCTTGGGATAAGGGCACCATAAATGGCGTTGCCTGCATGTGTAACACACGCAAAACGAATTTCACGGTGCGGTTACATACATGACGAATGAAGCACCAGTGAATCGTGTTTGCATTCGAGTGAAGGCAAAGCAACTCACTGGCTTTTACTTCAGAAATAGACGGTGACAACAGTATTCACTCCGCTGGGCTTGCACTCTGATTGCTGGCACTGGAAGCAGCCTTCAGCTAAGTGCTCCACTCACTCAGCAGAAGCATCAAGGAGATTGAAGTGGGTGCAGAGCAGGTCAGTAATGCATTACACTTGCCCTGTTTACACTATTTAAACACTGATTGATGTCATCGGGCAACTTTGCAGATGTATCATTTCTTGGATACTTGCGCGCCAAGTTCTTAATTATAAGGTGCCATGTTTTGTAAATCAGGAACCAGAGGACAGAGGTTCAAGGTGTGATGGGGAAAGATTTCACAGGAGAAGACAAAATGTTCTGGAGTAACTCAGCGGGTCAGGCAGCATCTGTGGAGAACATGGATAGGTGACGTTTCACAGAGTGCTGGAGTAACTCAGCGGGTCAGGCAGCATCTGTGGAGCGAAGGAAATGGGCAACCTTTCGGGCCGAAACCCTGAAGGAAATAGGCAACGTTTCGGGCCGAAACCCGGAAGGGTTTCGGGCCGAAACGTTGCCTATTTCCTTCGCTCCATAGATGCTGCCGGAACATGGATAGGTGACGTTTCACAGAGTGCTGGAGTAACTCAGCGGGTCAGGCAGCATCTGTGGAGAACATGGATAGGTGACGTTTTGAGCTGGGACCCTTCTTCAGAACTTCACCTATACAGTTTAGTTTAGTTTACTTTAGAGGATATTCCCGAGGACATTGAGGACATTGAGGGAAGTTAGTGTAGAAATAGCAGGGGCTATGACAGAAATATTTCAAATGTCATTAGAAACGGGAATAGTGCCGGAGGATTGGCGTACTGCGCATGTTGTTCCGTTGTTTAAAAAGGGTTCTAAGAGTAAACCTAGCAATTATAGACCTGTTAGTTTGACATCAGTGGTGGGCAAATTAATGGAAAGGATACTTAAAGATAATATATATAAGCATCTGGATAAGCAGGGTCTGATTAGGAACAGTCAACATGGATTTGTGCCTGGAAGGTCATGTTTGACTAATCTTCTAGAATTTTTCGAAGAGGTTACTAGGGAAATTGATGAGGGTAAAGCAGTGGATGTTGTCTATATGGACTTCAGTAAGGCCTTTGACAAGGTTCCTCATGGAAGGTTGGTTAAGAAGATTAAATTGTTGGGTATTAATGGTGGAGTAGCAAGATGGATTCAACAGTGGCTGAATGGGAGATGCCAGAGAGTAATGGTGGATGGTTGTTTGTCAGGTTGGAGGCCGGTGACTAGTGGGGTGCCTCAGGGGTCTGTGTTGGGTCCACTGTTGTTTGTCATGTACATCAATGATCTGGATGAAGGTGTGGAAAATTGGATTAGTAAGTATGCAGATGATACTAAGATAGGTGGTGTTGTGGATAATGAAGTAGATTTTCAAAGTCTACAGAGAGATTTAGGCCATTTGGAAGAGTGGGCTGCAAGATGGCAGATGGAGTTTAATGCTGACAAATGTGAGGTGCTACATCTCGGCAGGACAAATCAAAATAGGACGTACACGGTAAATGGTAGCGAATTGAGGAATGCAATTGAACAGAGGGATCTAGGAATAACTGTGCATAGTTCCCTGAAGGTGGAATCTCATGTAGATAGGGTGGTAAAGAAAGCTTTTGGTGTGCTGGCCTTTATAAATCAGAGCATTGAATATAGAAGTTGGGATGTAATGTTAAAATTGTACAAGGCATTGGTGAGGCCAATTCTGGAGTATGGAGTACAATTTTGGTCGCCTAATTATAGGAAGGATGTCAACAAAATAGAGAGAGTACAGAGGAGATTTACTAGAATGTTGCCTGGGTTTCAGCAACTAAGTTACAGAGAAAGGTTGAACAAGTTAGGTCTTTATTCGTTGGAGCGCAGAAGGTTAAGAGGGGACTTGATAGAGGTCTTTAAAATTATGAGCGGGTTAGACAGAGTGGACGTGGATAAGCTTTTTCCATTGAGAGTAGGGAAGATTCAAACAAGGGGACATGACTTGAGAATTAAGGGACAGAAGTTTAGGGGTAACATTAGGGGGAACTTCTTTACTCAGAGAGTGGTAGCTGTGTGGAATGAGCTTCCAGTGGAAGTGGTGGAGGCTGGTTCGATTTTATCCTTTAAAAATAGATTGGATGGGTATATGGACGGGAAAGGAATGGAGGGTTATGGTCTGAGTGCAGGTAGATGGGACTAGGGGGAAAAAATAAAAAATAAAAAAATAAAAAAATAAAACGTTTGGCACGGACTTGAAGGGCCGAGATGGCCTGTTCCGTGCTGTAATGGTTATATGGTTATATGGTTATACAGCACGGAAACAGGCCCTTCGGCCCAGCAGGTCCGCGTCGACCAGCGATCCCCGCACACTATCACTATCCTACACCCACTGGGGACAATTTTTACATTTACACCAAGCAATTAACCTCCGACAAACCTGTACGTCTTTGGAGTGCGGGAGGGAAATGAGAACTCGGAGAAAACCCACGCAGGTCACGTGGAAAACGTGCAAACTCCGTACAGACAGCGCCCGTGGTCGGGATCGAACCCGGGTCTCCGGCGCTGTAAGGCAGCAATTCTACTGCTGCGCCACCGTGACCGTTCACCAGACAGGGTAGGAAAGATGGTGCAGGATTCCCATACCATTATTTTGTAAGTCGAATCAGTAGTATGGAAGACAGATTTTATTTCAAGGGGACTGGAATACAAAGACAGGGATGTAATGCTGAGGCTCTATAAGGCGCTGGTCGGGCCACATTTGGAATATTGTGACCAATTTTTGGCCCCATATCTGAGGAAGGATGTGCCGGCTCTGGAGAGGGTCCAGAGGAGGTTAACGAGAACGATCCCAGGAATGAGTGGATTAATATCTGATGAGCGTTTGACGGCACTGGGCCTGTACTTGCTGGAGTTGAGATGGATGAGGGGGGACCTAACTGAAAATTACCGAATAGTGAAGCGCTTGGATAGACTGGATGTGGAGAGGATCTGTCCACTAGTGGGGAGAGTCGAGGACCAGAGGTCACAGCCTCAGAATAAAAGGATGTAACTTTAGAAAGGAGCTGAGAAGGAATTTCTTCAGCCACAGGGTGGTGAATCTGTGGAATTCTTTGCTACAGAAGGCTGTGGAGGCCGTCATTTGGTATTTATAAGGCAGAGATTGACATTCTTGATTAGTACAGGTGTCAGGGGTTATGGGTAGAAGGCAGGAGATTGGGGTAAGGTGGGAGAGATAGATCAGCCATGATTGAATGCAGAGTAGACTAGAGGGGCCGATTGGCCTAATTCTGCTCCTCAAACGTATGGGCTTTGTGAAAGTGGAATCGAGATTCCGTCATATTGTCTCCGTGTCTCTTCCCACGGATTGGCCTGACCCGCTCAATATTTCCAGCATTTTCTGCCGTTATCCAGGATTGTATGCTGCCTCCCTGTTTCCAGAGACCAGACATCTTGAAGAAGTACTAAACATTCTGGAAAGGGAATGGGGGGGGGGAGGGCCAGCGACCACGTTGGTATCAATGACGCAAGTTGACTGCAGTGCAACGATTTAGTTATTAAACTTTGTAGAGGTCTCGAACAAGACAACGTTGATCCGTTCTTGCGCAGCAGTCCTTGAAGTGGGAGGTTGTTCTGTTGTTAGTTCAGGAGGAGATCATTGTATTAAGGGCCTGTCCCACTTGGCAATTTTTTCGACGACTGCCGGCGTCATATCAGGGTCGCCAAAAGATTTCAAACATTTCAAAATCCAGCGGCGGCAAAAAAACACTTGAGGAGACACCGCGCGTCAATACGTCATCACGCCACGTCACGCTGCATCACTCTGCGACTAAATGGCGTCAAGTTGGGAAAAGGGGATGTACAACGGGATCTGGGGTCCTTGTTCATCAGTCTATGAAAGTAAGCATGCAGGTACAGCAGGCAATGAAGAAAGCGAATGGCATGTTGGCCTACATAACAAGAGGAGTTGAGTATAGGAGCAAAGAGGTCCTTCTGCAGTTGTACAGAGCCCTAGTGAGACCACACCTGGAGTATTGTGTGCAGTTTGGTCCCCTAATTTGAGGAAGGACATTCTTGCTATTGAGGGAGTGCAGCGTAGGTTTACAAGGTTAATTCCCGGGATGGCGGGACTGTCATATGCTGAGAGAATGGAGCAGCTGGGCTTGTACACTCTGGAGTTTAGAAGGATGAGAGGGATTCTCATTGAAACATATAAGATTGTTAAGGGCTTGGACACGCTAGAGGCAGGAAACATGTTCCCGATGTTGGGAGAGTCTAGAACCAGGGGCCACAGTTTAAGAATAAGGAGTAAGCTATTTAGAACGGAGATGAGGAAACAGTTTTTCTCACAGAGAGTGGTGAGTCTGTGGAATTCTCTGCCTCAGAGGGCGGTGGAGGCCGGTTCTCTGGATGTTTTCAAGAGAGAGCTAGATAGGGCTCTTAAAGATAGTGGAGTCAGGGGATATGGGGAGGGCAGGAATTGGGTACTGATTGGGATGATCAGCCATGATCACAGTGAATGGCGGTGCTGGCTCAAAGGGCCAAATGGCCTACTCCTGCACCTATTGTCAATTGTCTATTGACTTTTTCGGTGACCTGATACGTCAGTCAATGACGCCGAACAAAAATCGCCAAGTGGGACAGGCCGTCCGCTGTAAAATCGCTCGGCCTCAGCGTTGATCTTGTTTGTGTGAAGAAACATTCAGTGAAAATTGCCATTCAAGCATTTCGAAAGGATCGACGTTTACCTAAGGGGGTTTCCCATTCGTGTGGTGCCAAGGCAAATTGTGCATAGTCCGCTCTAATCAGCCCACGACATAACGCGGACGCGGAAGCGGGCCAGGCCGGGCGATTCCGATATATATATGGGAAATCAATTGTTTAAGAAGGAACTGCAGATGCTGGAAAAATCGAAGGTAGATAAAAATGCTGGAGAATCTCAGCGGGTGAGGCAGCATCTATGGAGCGAAGGTGACGTTTCGGGTCGAGACCCTTTTGGAAACTCAGCGGGTGAGGCAGCATCTATGGAGCGAAGGAATAGGTGACGTTTCGGGCCGAGACCCGGAAGGGTCTCGACCCGAAACGTCACCTATTCCTTCGCTCCATAGATGCTGCCTCACCCGCTGAGTTTCTCTAGCATTTCTATCGACCTGATATTTGTCCACTAATCCTCCAGCTGTCTGCCTTCAAGAGAATGAGAAAATCTCTGCGTCGGTCCAAACTGGAGGACATGTGTCCAGAACGAGGGTGGTGAATCTGTGGAATTCTCTGCCACAGACGGCTGTTGAGGCCAAGTCTACGGATATTTTTTAAGGCAGAGATAGATAGATAGATTCTTGATTAGTATGGCTGCCAGGGGTTATGGGGAGAAGGCAGGGGAATGGTGTTAGAGTGAAAGATACGTCAGCCGTGATTGAATGGCGGAGTAGACTTGATGGGCCGAATGGCCTAATTCTGCTCCTATCACTTATGAACTGATGACTGGAGGGCCTGAGCTACATGGAGAGGTTGGGCCAGGCTAGGTTTTTATTCCTTGGAGCGCAGGAGGATGTGGGGTGATCTTGTGGAGTTGTGCAAAATCATGAGAGGAATCGATCGGGTAAACACATTGCTCAGAGTAATGGCCAGAGCGTCTTGGCCAGAGTAGGGGAATCGACAACTGGAGCACATGGGTTTGAAGTTTGGGGAGAAAGATTTAATAGGAAACTGAGAGGTAACTTTTTTCACACAAAGGGTGGTGGGTGTATGGAACGAGCTGATGGAGGAGGTAGATGAGGCTGGGACTATCCCAACGTTTAAGAAACAGTTAGACAGGTACATGGATAGGACAGGTTTAGAGGGATATGGGCCAAACACAGGCAGGTGGGACTAGTGTAGATGGCGAATGTTGGTCGGTGTGGGCAAGTTGGGCCGAAGGGCCTGTTTCCACGCTGTGTCTCTGTAACAATGACTCTGTAATAATTGTCCAGCAGGATCTAATGCGAAGCAACAAAGATGACCAAGAACCGCTGAGTTTCTCCAGCACTTTTGTCGGCTTTTCTCCTTTCTTCTCCCCCCCCCCCCCACCCTACATCAGTCTGAGGAAGGGTTTCGGCCCGAAACGTTGCCTATTTCCTTCGCTCCATAGATGCTGCCTCACCCGCTGAGTTTCTCCAGCATTTTTGTCTACCTATGGCCAAGAACATACAGTAGAACAGGGCAGCACAGGTGAACCTTCAGCCCACAATGTCTGTGCTGAATATGATGCCAAGTTGAACTGACCTCATCTCTGCCTGTACATGATCCATATCGCGCCATTCCCTGCATATCCAAGTGCCTTATCGTTTCTGCCTTCACCCTACCACCCTTGGCTACACGTTCCAGGCACCCACCGCCCTCTGTGTAAAAACCTTGCCCCAACAAATCTCCTTTCAACCTTCCCCCACCTATGTCCTCACTAGTTCCAAGCTATCCCACTTTCTCATCCACTCCCTACACACTAAGGGGGGGGGGCAATTTACAGAGGGACCGATTAACCTACAAACCCGCACGTCTTTGGGAAGTGGGAGGAAACCGGAGCACCTGGAGGAAACCCACGTGGTCCCGGGGGGGAACGTACAAACTAAGTACAGACAGCACCCGTGGTTGGGATCAAACCCGGGTCTCTGGCGTGGTGAGGCAGCAACTCTACCGCTGCACCATCATGCCGCCCATGATAAAAAAACACAATCAAAGCAGCCACACACATTTACATCTAAAGAATTAGACCATTTTTTCCCTTCATATAATTATATTATATAATTCAATAATAATAATAATAATAATTCATAATGTAATATAATATAATATAATAATTCATATAATTATATAAAAGAATGAGACCAAACATAATTCATGTAAGACCAGGGTGAATTGCTTCTAACGGTGTTCATGTATGCTTGTGTGAAGCACAATATCATCTGAATGAAACGATTCACTCCACATTTATTTTCCGGTCCACAAAGCATAAGATTACCAAAAAGCAAAAAATGAAATGTGGGCAAATACTTGAACTGTATCCCTTCAACTGAGAGGAGTTTTCAGACAGGAACCTAATGAAGATGTTTAACGCAAGCCGTGGATGAGATGGGAAGCATGATTTCCTCAAACTGAAGAACCTAGACTAAGAGGTGTTACCGCGATTAGAACTAGCCTGTTCGAGACACACACACACACACACACACACACACACACACACACACAAGGATGCGGAAATCCCACATCCTCCTCCCTAAAAGGCTTTGAACGCGAGTGTGGTTGAAGTTTTCGGATCGGAAATCTATAGATTTTTGGCAGGTAAGAGATCAAGAGATGAGGAGCAAAAAAACAGGTCAATGGCGGTATGGACTCGGTATGATCTAAGAGAATAATGAAAGAGACAAGCAGATGTGAACATCTCCCTCCTGTGTCTTCTTCCCAGCGTCCAAGGCAAACTGCTTGAAGTAAACCCTTTGTTTCGTGCAACAGACTAAATACTTCGAACCCCCTGCTGTTATTGATTAGGCTGCCTTCATTGTCCACGGAAATAGGCCAACCATCTCTGATGCCGACACCCAACCTCTGTGTATTAACGTGCGGCTCAATACTCACCGTGAGAAACCTCTCTCTTATAACATGAAACGCCCAAAATATTACAAAAATGCAGGTGTACGGTAGAGGTTCTTTGTTGAGCTAAAACATCAGGAGAGGTCCAAGTTCCTCATTTATCCCCTTCTTCTTCCCCCCCCCACCCCCACCTGCCCCGATCCCCCCGTTTGGCTTTACACTTCACTCCTTTTCTCTCTATATCTAATACTCTTACGCCGTTGTAGCCACTTAGTTTAGTTTAGTTTAGAGATGCAGCGCGGAAACAGGCCCTTCGGCCCGCCGAGTCCGTGCCGTCCCTGTACACTAACACTAACCCACACACTAGGGACAGGTTACAATTTACAGAAGCCGACTAACCTACAGACCTGCACGTGTTTGGAGTGTGGGAGGAAACCGGAGCAGCCGGAGACAGGGAGAACATTCTGTACCAACTCCGTACAGGCAGCATCCGTAGTTAGGATGGCCTTCTCCTGCACCTATTGTCCATTGTTCCCCTTGGATCGCACGGATATTTCTCCGGGGAGGCTTACAGATTGGGTGCCGATGTTATACTTGCGAGCTTCACGGGGCAAAGAGAAGGAAACATTGACGCTCGGGAAGAAGAATCACAAATAGGATATTTTCTAAATAGCTTAGATTAGTACCTTCTGACACACACACACACACACACACACACTGTCGTGCCATCTGGCACTGATGCAAGTGAGAAAGATTAGGGTTTCGACGGTAGCAAACTGCTTTCGGTAATGGATTTGTTTGGAGCTAATTGTTTTGGTGAAAACAAAGATATCAACATCATTTTCATAATCCTGTGGTGTATCTGCACGCTCTGCATGTGGATTTATGGTTGCTGGAGAGAACAGATTATGCCTTTAATTTTTGTTTCCTGCGAGGCGATTAAAATGAGCGAGTGGCGAGCAGTCTGTGCGTCTGCCGCCTTCCATCTCTGTCCAACGTGTGAGTGGAGAGGCACCAAACGCCCGAGTTAAACCCCTGTCCCACGGTACGAGTTCATTCCAAGAGTTCTCCCGAGTTTTTGCCCTGATTCGAACTCGGAGATTTACGGTAATGGCCGCTCGTCGGTACTCGGGGCTCTCGTGGACATTTTTCATCATGTTGAAAAATCTTCACCAGTCTTCCCGTGCTTACCTGCCGTTAGCGAGTCTTCCCGAGTACCTGCCGTTAGCGCTAAGAGACGTCGCCGAGCTCCGACGTACCCGCTACGTTCATTCTCCGTGCTTACCACGAGTTTGATTTTTTAAAACTCGGGAGAGCTCTTGGAATGAACTCGCACCGTGGGACAGGGCTATAACTCAGCGGGACAGGCAGCATCTCTGGAGAGAAGCAATGGGTGACAGAGACCCGGACAACAGGTGCAGGAGTAGGCCATGCGGCCCTTCCAGCCAGCACCGCCATCCAGTATGATCATGGCCGACCATCCAAAATCAGTACCCCACCCCCCCCCCCCACCCCCCGTTCCTGCTATTTCCCCCAAATGTCTTTGTTCCGCTAGCCCTATGAGCAACTCTGGAGGTCGTTTCGGGTCGAGACCCTTCATAGAAACATAGACAATAGGTGCAGGAGTAGGACATTCGGCCCTTGGAGCCAGCACCGCCATTCAATGTGATCATGGCTGATCATCCACAATCAGTACCCCGTTCCTGCCTTCTCCCCATATCCCTTGATTCCGTTAGCCCTAAGTGCTCTATCTAGCTCTCTTTTGAATGCATCCAGTGAATTGGCCTCCACTGCCTTCTGTGACAGAAAATTTCACAGATTCACAACTCTCTGGGTGAAAAAGTTTTTCCTCATCTCAGTCCTAAATGGCCTACCCCTTATTATAAAACTGTGACCCCTGGTTCTGGACTTCTCCCAATATGGGAAACATTTTTCCTGCATCTAGTCTGACCAATCCCGTCAGAATTTTATATGTTTCTATAAGATCCACTCTCATCCTAAATTCCAGACATAGAAACATAGAAAATAGGTACAGGAGTAGGCCATTCGGCCCTTCGAGCCTGCACCGCCATTCAATATGATCATGGCTGATCATCCAACTCAGTATCCTGTACCTGCCTTCTCTCCATACCCCCTGATCCCTTTAGCCACAAGGGCCACATCTAACTCCCTCTTAAATATAGCCAATGAACTGGCCTCAACTACCTTCTGTGGCAGAGAATTCCACAGATTCACCACTCTCTGTGTGAAAAATGTTTTTCTCATCTCGGTCCTAAAAGATTTCCCCCTTATCCTTAAACTGTGACCCCTTGTCCTGGACTTCCCCAACATCGGGAATAATCTTCCTGCATCTAGCCTGTCCAACCCCTTAAGAATTTTGTAAGTTTCTATAAGATCCCCCCTCAATCTTCTAAATTCTAGCGAGTACAAGCCGAGTCTATCCAGTCTTTCTTCATATGAAAGTCCTGCCATCCCAGGAATCAATCTGGTGAACCTTCTCTGTACTCCCTCTATGGCAAGAATGTCTTTCCTCAGATTAGGAGACCAAAACTGTACGCAATACTCCAGGTGTGGTCTCACCAAGACCCTGTACAACTGCAGTAGAACCTTCCTGTTCTTATACTTAAATCCTTTTGCTATGAATGCTAACATACCATTCGCTTTCTTCACTGCCTGCTGCACCTGCATGCCCACTTTCGGATCGAGACCCTCCTTCAGACCAGAAAACATCATCCCTTCCTCCTATCCAGAGATGCTGCCTGTCCCGCTGAGTTACTCCAGCATTTTGTGTCTATCTTCAATATACATACCACTGGGGTGTAAGCTGCCCAAGCGAAATATGAGGTGTTGTTCCGAACGCAGACAAGGTCTCCACAACGGCGTGCAATTCTCTGCCTCAAAGGGCAGTGGAGGCCGGTTCTCTGGATACTTTCAAGAGAGAGCTAGATAGGGCTCTTAAAGATAGCGGAGTCAGGGGATATGGGGAGAAGGCAGGAACGGGGTACTGATTGTGGATGATCAGCCATGATCATACTGGATGGCGGTGCTGGCTGCAAGGGCCGAATGGCCTACTCTTGCACCTATTTTCTATGTCTCTGTCACCCGTTCCTTCTCTCCAGAGATGCTGCCCGTCCCGCTGAGTTACTCCAGCTTTTTTGTAATTTGGAATATTTGTAATCAATTTGTAATATTTTGGCATTTAAGAGGCTTTTAGACAGGGACATGGCTATGCAGGGAATGGAGGGATTATGGATCACATGCAGGCAGAGAGGATTAGTTGAACTCAGCATCATGTTGGGCACGGACATTGTGGGCCGAAGGGCCTGTTCCTATGCTGTTCTATGCTCTATTCCCCTTGGCCTCTTCTCAGCTTTTCCACAGGTGCTGCCGAACCTAATGGGTTTTTCCAGCATTTTCAATTGTGTTGCCTTTGACGGGGAATTCACCAGGGGAAGTCTGAAGAAGGGTCTCGACCCAAAACGTCACCTATTCCTTCTCCCCATAGATGCTGCCTCACCTGCTGAGTTTCTCCAGCATTTTTTTGTCTACTCACCAGTGGATGTAGCTGAGGCAAGTACAATAAGTACATTTACACAGCATATGGGCAGGTACATGGATAGGAAAAATTTGGAGGGATATGGGCCAAATGTGGGCAGATGGGACCATTCTTGGTCGACAGGGACGAGTTGGGCTGAAGGGCCTTTTTCAATACCGGATACGATATTTTAGCTCAGAGATACAGCGTAGAAACAGGCCATTCGGCCCACCGAGTCCGCACCGACCATCAATCCCGCACACTAACACTATCCTACATACACTAGGGCCAACTTTACATATATACCAAGCCAATTAACCTACAAACCTGTACGTCTTTGGAGTGTGGGAGGAAACCGGAGTACCCGGGGAAAACCCACGCAGGTCATGGGGAGAACGTACAAACTCCGCACAGACAGCACCCATAGTCGGGATCAAACCCGGGTCTCTGGCGCTGCAAGCGCTGTAAAGGCAGCAACTCTACCGCTGGGCCACCATTGAATTATATTTATCCCAAGAGAGAAATTGAACTGCCATCAGCATAAAACACAAGATACATGAAAGATGAAATTAAAGTCACGAGTGGAAAGGATTGGGGATGGAGAGGGGGGGGGGGGGGAAGAAGGGGAGTCAGTCTCAGTCTACCCCACGACAGAAGGGGGAGGAGTTGTACAGTTTGATAGCCACAGGGAAGAAGGATCTCCTGTGGCGTTCTGTGCTGCATCTTGGTGGAACCAGTCTGTTGCTGAAGGTGCTCCTCAGGTTGACCGGTGTGTCAGGGAGGGGGTGAGCTGGATTGCCCAGGGTGCTCCGCAGGTTGAGGAGCATCCTCCCCTCCAAGACCAACCTCCCATAAATCCAACTCCGACCCCAGGTCAGAGCCGGCCTTCCCGATGAGCACGATGACTCTCTGACCAACTTAAGGTGGTAAAAGTTGGTATTTTGCAGATCAGCGCTAGTTTATATCGCTCACTTGGCACAAGTGATTTTGGATCAAGGCCCTTGAAGAGTAGGAAAGAATGAGAAAGTTAGACGTATCTCAGTGTCCTGACATTAGTCAAACATGGTAAACCCATTCACACAGACGTCCTGTTAACATAAGGGCCTGGACACTGGCAACATATATATACCACTAATCATTTTTTCCTTTGAACTGACTTGGATCTTTCCTCAACCATGTTTGAAAGTCTACTCCAATCAATAACAAGCCATATCCTCAGTTGTACAATTAGTTTCAGAAAGGGTCATGCATCACTATCTGGAAAGTGCAGTTCGATAATATAGATTGCCAAAGTCAGATTCAGCCATGCCGTGCTTTAAAACCAAATTGTAAGCTTACATACACACCCTGGCTATTGATTATTTTTCAATTCAAGTATCCGTCCCCAGGATAACTTGATCCGACAGCACCATCTAAAGGTATAGTGGTGAAAAGCATCTGGATGCTTTCAAGAGAAATCTGGATGCTTTCAAGAGAGAGCTAGATAGGGCTCTTAAAAGTAGCGGAGTCAGGTGATATGGGGAGAAGGCAGGAACGGGGTACTGATTGGGGATGATCAGCCATGATCACATTGAATGGCGGTGCTGGCTCGAAGGACCAAATGGCCTACTCCTGCACCTATTGTCTATTGTCTATTGTCTATTGGCAGGACGAACATCCCAAACCTGCCGGGTATTCCCACATAATTATCCTTCGTAATAGCAATGTGTGCCCATTAGAGGACGGCAGTGAAGCCAGAAAGGTTCATGGGTGGATGAAAGATAGTGTGTCCGCAACTGTGGCACTGGATAATACAAAGAAGGGTCTCACCTCGAAACGTCACCCGTTCCTTCTCTCCAGAGATTCTGCCTGTCCCGCTGAGTTATGCCCCTGTCCCGAAGGACCAAATGGCCTACTCCTGCACCTGTTGTCTATTGTCTATTGTCTATTGGCTTTTATTGAAATTATTGTACCAACAGGCACATAGTTCTTTTGTTTTGCATCATTATCGTTAGTATTAGCGCCGGAGACCTGGGTTCGATCCCGACTACGGGTGCTGCCTGAACGGAGTTTGTACGTTCTCCCCGTGACCTGCCTGGGTTCTCTCCGGGTGCTCCGGTTTCCTCCCACACTCCAAAGACGCGCAGGTTTGTAGGTTGATTAGTTTCGGTAAAATTGTAAATTGTCTCTTAGAATAAAGGGGAGGCCATTTAAGACTGAGGTGAGAAAAATCTTTTTCACACAGAGAGTTGTGAATTTGTGGAATTCCCTGCCACAGAGGGCAGTGGATGCCAAGTCACTGGATGGATTTAAGAGAGAGTTAGATAGAGCTCTAGGGGCTAGTGGAATCAAGGGATATGGGGAGAAGGCAGGCACGGGTTATTGATTGGGGACGATCAGCCATGATCACAATGAATGGCGGTGCTGGCTCGAAGGGCCGAATGGCCTCCTCCTGCACCTATTGTCTATGTTTCTATGTGTAGGTTGGTGTTAATGGTGTTGATCAATTGTCAGCACGGGCTACATGGGCCGAAGGACCTGCTTCTGCACAAGATCTCCAAAGTCTGAAGTCTGATTGTTTAATTGAACTGCTTGAAGTTGAACTCAATCCTCCTGCAAATGGATCTCAACTGGTACTCCTCAAAAGTCATAAAATGTGAGAATGTACGCAAACAATATGAAACTCTGCTTCTAAACCCTTCTACCTGTGTGGAAGGGTGACCTGCGAAACGGACTAATCATAGTTTCAAGGACCTCGACCCGAAACGTCACCCATTCCTTCTCTCCAGAGATGCTGCCTGTCCCGCTGAGTTACTCCAGCTTTTTGTGTCTATCTTCGGTTTAAACCAGCATCTGCAGTTCCTTCCTACACATCTGATCACAGGCTCTTCAGCCCACCTGGGCCATGCCAACCAAGTTGGCCCATTTGCCTGCATTTGGTGGCCGATTAGGAAATGGGGAGATGCAGCGAGACCTGGGTGTCATGGTACACCAGTCATTGAAAGTAGGCATGCAGGTGCAGCAGGCAGTGAAGAAAGCGAATGGTATGTTGGCCTTCATAGCAAGAGGATTTGAGTATAGGAGCAGGGAGGTTCTACTGCAGTTGTACAGGGTCTTGGTGAGACCACACCTGGAGTATTGCATACAGTTTTGGTCTCCAAATCTGAGGAAGGACATTATAGCCATAGAGGGAGTGCAGAGAAGGTTCACCAGACTGATTCCTGGGATGTCAGGACTTTCATATGAAGAAAGACTGGATAGACTTGGCTTATACTCGCTAGAATTTAGGAGATTGAGAGGGGATCTTATAGAAACGTACAGAATTCTTATGGGGTTGGACAGGCTAGATGCAGGAAGATTGTTCCCGATGTTGGGGAAGTCCAGGACAAGGGGTCACAGCTTAAGGATAAAGGGGAAATCCTTTAAGACCGAGATGAGGAAAAACTTTTTCACACAGAGAGTGGTGAATCTCTGGAACTCTCTGCCACAGAGGGTAGTTGAGGCCAGTTCATTGGCTATATTTAAGAGGGAGTTAGATGTGGCCCTTGTGGCAAGGCAGGTACGGGATACTGAGTTGGATGATCAGCCATGATCATATTGAATGGCGGTGCAGGCTCGAAGGGCCGAATGGCCTACTCCTGCACCTATTTTCTATGTATCTATGTATTTGGCCCATAGCCCTCTACGCCCTTTGCTATCCATACATCTAGTCATCAGAATGGTACAGCTTGTGTTGAAAGGCATACATGCATCAAAATGGGGTAAGCAGCCACACAGTTCCTATAGCCAGCTAATCGCATCTACACTTTCTATCTGGGCCTAAAATATCTAAAAGAAAATCAATCTCAAGACTTGAGTATGATGAAGTAGCCAAACTGGCGGCATGGTGGCGTAGCGGTAGAGTTGCTGCCTCACAGCGCCTGAGACCCGGGTTCAATCCCGACTACAGGTGCTGTCCGTACGGAGTTTGTACGTTCTCCCCGTGACCTGCGTGGGTTTTTCTCCGAGATCTTCGGTTTCCTCCCACATTCCAAAGACGTGCAGGTTTGTAGGTTAATTGGCTTGGTGTAAATGTAAAATTGTCCCTGGTGTGTGTGTGTAGGGTAGTGTTGGTGTGCGGGGATCGCTGGTCGGTGCGGACTCGGTGGGCCGAAGGGCCTGTTTCCGCGCTGTATCTCCATAAACTAAACAAGTAGTCTACAATTATGCATTGGTGTTGTGACAGGACAACCTGTTATTGATATATTGCCCAGAATAACCTGCAACCAATCTTTCATATCAATGCTCACAATGTACAGATTGAAGTAATATTAGGTACACAAAAATGCTGGAGAAACTCAGCGGGTGCAGCAGCATCTATGGAGCGAAGGAAATAGGTAACGTTTCGGGCCGAAACCCTTCTTCAGAACTCAGTAACTCAGCGGGACAGTAATATTAGTTTTCCTATCTGTGATCTTTTTATGCCAAACCTCCAATGGCAATAATAATTCTGCATTTTGCAAAAGTATTAAGGTCATAAAGTGATAGGATAGAAATAGGCCATTCGGCCCATCAAGTCCACTCCACCATTTAATCACGGCTGACGTATAGACAATAGACAATAGACAATAGGTGCAGGAGTAGGCCATTCGGCCCTTCGAGCCAGCAATGCCATTCAATGTGATCATGGCTGATCATCCACAATCAGTACCCCGTTCCTGCCTTCTCCCCATATCCCCTGACTCCGCTATCTTTAAGAGCCCTATCTAGCTCTCTCTTGAAAGTATCCAGAGAACCTGCCTCCACCGCCCTCTGAGGCAGAGAATTCCACAGACTCACAACTCTGTGTGTGAAAAAGTGTTTCCTCGTCTCCGTTCTAAATGGCTTACCCCTTATTCTTAAACTGTGGCCCCTGGTTCTGGACTCCCCCAACATCGGGAACATGTTTCCTGCCTCTAGCGTGTCCAAACCCTTAACAATCTTATATGTTTCAATAAGATCCCCTCTCATCCATGTATCTCTCCCTCCTAACCCCATTCTCCTGCCTTCTCCCCGTAACCCCCGACACCCGTACTAATCAAGAATCTATCTTTCGTGTACCGAGGTACAGTGAAAAGCTTTTTGTTGCGTGTTATCCAGACAGCGGAATGATTACAATCGAGCCATCCACAGTGTACAGATACAGGATAATTCAATCATGGCTGATCTATCTCTCCGTCCTAACCCCATTCTTCTCCCCATAACCACAGACAGCCATACTAATCAAGCATCTATCTATCTCTGCCTTAACAATACCCATTGACTTGGCCTCCACAGCCCTCTGTGGCAATGAATTCTCCAGATTCACCACCCTCTGACTAAAGAAATTCCTCCTCATCTCCTTCCTAATTGACAAATGCATTTGTGTGTGAAGGATCTGCAGATGCTGGTTTACACTGAAGACAGACACAAAATGCTGGAGTAACTCGGCGGGACAGGCAGCGTCTCTGGGGAGAAGGAATGGGGGACGTTTCGGGTCGAGACCCTTCTTCAGACCCGAGACGTCACCCATTCCTTCTCTCCAAAGATGCTGCCTGTCCCGCTGAGTTACTCCAGCTTTTTGTGCCCATGAGTGTTACGCTGGCAGCTTGCACCTAGTGTGGCCAGCGTGACGTTGTGGAACTTGGATATTCAGACCCTCCGACAGACGGAATGCACAATCAGAGACTTGAGATATTTTCATTCCTTCACCCAGCAACTTTAACACCGAGGAGGGTGCCACCTCATTGTGGGCGGCACGGTAGCGCAGCGGGTAGAGCTGATGCCTCACAGCGCCGGAGTCCCGGGTTCGATCCCGACTGCGGGCGCTCTCTGTACGGAGTTTGTACGTTCTCCCCGTGACCTGCGTGGATTTTCTCCGAGATCTTCGGTTTCCTCCCACACCCCAAAGACGTGCGGGTTTGTAGGTTAATTGGCTTGGTGTAAGTGTAAAATTGTCCCTAGTGTGTGTAGGGGTAGTGTTAGTGTGCGGGGATCGCTGGTCGGCACGGACTCGATGGGCCGAAGGGCCTGTTTCTATGCTGTATCTCTAAACTAAACTATATTAACCTAACGTGCCACCTTCATTATTTCTGTGGCTTCACACTGGATAATAAGACCGTTCTAATTGCAGTCCATTTGTGCCGGGCGTAAATAGCTTAATTCACCACATGTTCAAATTAAACATTTTCACAAAGGCGACTGGAATTTATTTGATGCTCTGAGCACAACCAGAATAAATGAAATGGAGCACATGCCATCTGCTGGTGATTTTACCCGATTACTGTAATAACGCAGACCAAATATTAGCACTGTGAAGATGCCTGGTGACTTACTGATGGAAGAAGTCGTCAAGTAACAATGTGCCCACACACGCTGATTTATCTGGGGTTATGGGGAGAAGGCAGGAAAATGGGGTTGAGAGTGGTGGGTGCATGGAACGAGCAGCCTGAGGACGTAGTTGAGGCGATTATCCCAACTTTTAAGAAACAGTTAGACAGGTACATGGATAGGACAGGATTGGAGTGATATGGGGGAGTAGAGGATGGGCCGAATGGCCTAATTCTGCTGCCAGAACGTGTGAACATTGCAGTGACAATTTCTCCATCTATTCATTTGTTATCGATCAAACAAACAAGCACCATATAAGGGGTGACAATTTGCATGTCGTGATAATAGTGCGAGTTTAGAGATACAGCGGCCGCGCCGACCAGCGATCCCCGCACACTAACACTACCCCACACACACTAGGGACAATTTACAATTTTTACCAAAACCTGCACGTCTTTGGAGTGTGGGAAGAAACCGAAGATCTAATGGGACTAAAGGGAATCGGTGCAGGCTCGAAGGGCCGAATGGCCTACTCCTGCACCTATTTTCTATGTTTCTATGTAAACCAGGAGGCGCTGTGAGGCAGCAACTCTACCTGCTGTGCCACCGTGACCGCCATCAGGATACTATGGGCATTATTCAGACCCAAATCAATCACGTTCTCCACAGATGCTGCCTGACCCGCTGAGTTACTCTGGCACAGTGTACTTCTGTGCTTTGTAAGCTATACGGAACCACACTATAAATGATGAGGTAGACCAAAATTCTGGAAAAACTCAGCGGGTGCGGCAGCATCTATGGAGCGAAGGAAATAGGCAACGTTTCGGCCCGAAACCCTTCCGGGTTTCGGCCCGAAACGTTGCCTATTTCCTTCAGGGTTTCGGCCCGAAAGGTTGCCCATTTCCTTCGCTCCACAGATCCTGCCTGACCCGCTGAGTTACTCCAGCACTCTG